>APFE031488005.1:0-11748 GCA_000404065.3 Pinus taeda | reverse complement strand
AGTGGCGATTTTGGTTGATTAATCTCAAATTTGGTTCCAGAAGGGGTAGCTTATAATGGACTAGGTTTGGTAGTTTGTGTTTTCTTGTTCTTACTATGATCAGGTGTTGCCTCTGGAGGTAGATGAGGCAATATTTGAATTCTACATGAATGAAGAGGGTGCTTAGGGTGTTCTTCCATTGTGGATTAATTGATTTTAGAAAAAATAAAGACACAAATAAAAGTAAAATGGGGTAACTAGGAAAAAGGCTTTACCAAGTCAATATGAACTGCAATATACCATTATCGGTACATGTAAACAATCTCCCATAATGTTGTGTTCAGTGTATCATATTTAACAAGTTGGTTGACTCGGTTACCTATGGAAAGATTGCAACCTAGTGGGGACTTTCAAAATATACCTGGAGATACATGTAAGTGCAGCTTGTAGTAGTGTTTTCTAATGCGTAACCATTTGATGGGGGAATTTTGACATACTCATATGTACGTGAAGCATCATCCTATATACCCGAAGGTACATGGAAGAATGTTCCAATATACTCAAATGTGCGTGGAAAACCAACAACCCCTAGGATGTAACACTGAAAAGTAACGACAACTCCTACGTTTAACGATGTCGGAACACGTCTTCTAGCCTAGACCACTATGTGTGTCATTAATGTTCTAAATGCTCCTTCAGTTAATTGAATAAATTTTACAGTTGATCTTGATTAAAGTTTCAGTTTCAAGGCTCATCAAACAAATTCTCCTAAAATTCCTATAATGAAACTAGCATGATTAAATAATTGTTTTTCATTCAATGAAGATATCTCTAAGGGAAGGAAAAAGTTTCAAACAATGATGCAAAAAACAAGAACTTCTTAATTAATATCTTGAAATTGATTATTCCAATTCAATTCAAATCCCTAATGCATGAAGAATATGAAAATTTTCTTTTCTTTTCCTTTTCAATTTTCAGATGCAACAAAAAATGAAATGCGACTAGATTATTGAATCAAAAGAATTCACACAGGCTGAAATTGTGATATGAAAATATTTTATCAAATCAATAATAAAGCAAAGTCATAAAAAACCCTAACTGATAAGAAGAAACAAAAACAAACAAACTCTCATCAAAATGTAACCACACTCAAATTTAAACGGGCTACTAGCATTACAGAGACATTGAATAGTTGAAAGACTCAAGAAAAATAATTGCAATAAAAAAAGAACTGAGAGAAAGACATAGAAATGTAAAATTTTTCATCCCATATGACCATCACAGTCTATATATGACAACCAGTGCGATTCATTGCACTTATAAAGAGAGACAAGTGCATTGGGTCGCTCTATCTCAGAGCAAAAAGTGCACTACAACTGATTTTTCTCAAAAGGCACAAAACAAACCCTACCAAGCTCAAAATTAGACTTTCCTAAGATTGATAACTTCTTGAAGAATTCAAATTGAGATGTTGAAAAGGTACTAAAAGACTAGGCAAAGGAAACCACTAAAGGAACATCTCGTTCCCTAGTATGTCGCCAAGTTGTTTGACGTATAGTTTCCTTTTGTGGACAGAAGAAAACTCCCTAGATCTAATGGATTGATCTAGAAACAACAAAGACAAAAGGACTTATGTTTTGCTTAGAGAGTTTAGAATATGGAAGAAATACTTACCTAAAATCCAACGCAATCTCTCCTCTTCTCCTTGTTTGTAAGCTCCAGTTCCAACTCTAAATGCTAACAATGGAACCTGAAAAACAACTAAAACATGCAAGAGAACCAAAATATACAAATAACATATACTAACATCTCTAAACAATAAGTCAAGAAGGCATTGTTCTACATATGCATAAATCATACATAATTATAGGAAAAACACTTTTTATATTAATGACCGTAGGAGAAGATACAACCCTTTCAGATCTTTGACCTTGTAGATGTCCCCCGACTATCTTGTCCTTCCTTTGCCACAAATCAAGCCTTCAATCAGAACTCAAGTGCATGGATTGATAATTGATCCTTAAGCAGAAAGCAACAACATGAGGACATAACTAAGAGTCTCCAAAAGCCAACCCAATCTCTATGGGAGGCTGTGAATTTATAAGGTAAAAGAGGTTGCGTGGGTTTACCATTCTAGGACTTAGATCCACATCAGAGGGAGTATAAGTTTTAGGGATAAGATAAGATCTCAAGAGTAGGAATTTGAGACCTAATCCAATAGCAAACAGTTAAAACCACTCGGTAAGCTTCTAGAAAGAGAATATTTGAAATCATTTTTTATTTTTATTGAATTCCAGGGGCCATCGAACTTGCAGTGAAAGCAACATGCATTGGTCAATGCAGTTTCTTTGTGTACAACTTGCAACAGTGAAGATTGCATGAAGGCTAAGTGCAATGGGTCCAAAAAAGTTACAATCAAGGCAATTCACTAGAAGGTGACAAAAACTTATTCATAACTATTATATATTATATAATTCATAGTATATATTCCAATAATTTTAATATTAATATAACTTTCAATTTAAATTTTTCTATTTTTTTTACATTATTTTTTTTACTTTTTTTATTATTCTTTTATGTAAAGTGAATTAATGATTCTAATCCCCTTCTCTTCTTAGGGTTCCCATCCTTCCAGGTGAGAAATAGAAACCTTAAATTCTATGACTATATTGATCGCAAAAAAAAGGAAAAGGCCATACTAAAAAAGTAAACCAACAATTTTGTTTGTTAAGAAAAGAGAAGAGAAGGACTTATGTGCCTACATGTGAGATTCCTTAAACCAATGCCCTTTTATTTGCATAAATTTCCTTCTTTGGAAAGTAATTTAGGTATGGCCATGTCCAAAAACATTTGAGGCATGGCTTCAAGCTCAATGGCTTCCACTCACACAAAGAAAGGGAAGTCATTTCTACTATAATAAATATATTTTTTTTCTCATTTCTATTTAAAGTGAAATTAGACAAAGATTAAAAAAATAAAATTAAGGAGGGTTTTGCTCCTCATAGGTAATGGGTTTTACCAAAAATGTTAGTCATTGGATTTTGACCTTGAATAAGAAGTCCCAAATAATTCATTTGAGACTACCTTTCTTCCCTTACGTCATGGAATGGACAACCTTATCCCAAACAAAAAACATGTTTGGAAAATACATAAACCTATCTAAAACCATTATGGATATATGCATGCAGTCAAATGTCTGTTGAAATAGATTTATGAAAGTGGCTTATTCGTGATTAAAATTCAAATAAGATCTTAGATCCATGTTTAAAAACTTGATAATAAGTGACTTTTGTTATGAGTACAAATTTTCCTATGATTCTATATGGAGAACATGACAACCTAAACTAGTCCCTAGAATGAACAAGGAGATGGTCTTAAAAAAGTCAGAAGTCCACAAAAGACAAAGGACAAACTTATTATAATAATGTTAAGGTTCCTGTTGTTGAAGACAAAGGATAAACTTATTATAATATGTTAACATATGTAAGGAGGAATTCAAAAGGACATTTGTCTTACATCAGGAACCTTAACATGTGATGGATCAAATTATTATAATATGTTAACATATGTAAGGAGGAATTCAAAAGGACATTTGTCTTACATCAGGAACCTTAAAATGTGATGGATCAAATTACATGATGCCAAGAGTTTTCAATTAGTTAAATATTGATTTTTCTTTTAACATTAATTTTAAACTTTTATGAATTATGTTAGTTTTGTCAACACATATAAGAATTATTAGTATAGGTTCTCATGAATGAGAGTTTCTCAAGCTCCATGGAATACATGTGTAGGGAATTACATTAAGAAAACTATTGTGTTTTGAGTGACTGCATAATATTAGATTATTGGCTTAATAAAAAAACAATTATTGCCATCAATGAATACTAGGACGGAAATAGATACTAATAAAAGATAAAATCTTGGTCCATTGGCTTATTTCCAACTCATCATAGATAATAATAAAAGATAAGATTTTGGTTCATTGGCTTATGTCCAATTCATCTATGTAACCATGATGATGTCCTCTTTTGGGAGGGTTAAGCATAACACTTTGCTTGAGCAACTATAAACCTCAATTCTTGTTAATATTAAACTATACATTTGAAACCACATTGGGAGAAGTAAGGACATCACATGTGTTGTTTTATTTTCACTGAGTTTTAAAACTTATGGATAGCGTTGATAAGTGCACCCCCTCTTGACCTCAATGTTTGGGAGCAAGTTGTGGTTAGAAACGTTATGATGACCACATGTATGGTTAAATTCATTTGACAACTCAATATATAAGTCCACCATTAAGTTCCATTGAGCATGAACGTCATTTTCATCATCAATTTTATAAGTCAACATTGCATAGAGTCAATCTCTCTCTCTATTCAATAGTTATAGGTGTAGGAATATGGCCACATGGTATCAAAGTGAAGTAAGTTGAACATTTGATCACTGGATTTTAATTTTGCAGGCATCAATTAAGCATAACATTTAACTATTGTAAAATATTATAGTTCTCCTGTGATATTAAAAAAAAAAAAAACTAAAATGTAAAAACATTACCTTTCAACCATACTATTCAACTTGTGTTAATTAAAAGTTGATATTTATTATAAGATGTATGAATATAATTTCATCTTCATTAAGGAGATAAATTGTTTTGCAAATATCATATAACACGAGGGCAGAGAGGTGCTCTCCAGTCCAGTATGATGGAGATGTTGTAATGTTTATTGCACAGAGAGGAGCTCTCCAACCCAATATGGTAAAGAGGTTGTAATGTTTCACTTTTTTGTACCAAAAAAATAAAAATAAACATATGTTATAATGTTAACATTTTAACTCGTATTGTAATGTAGCTTATTTAAAGACTAATAATTAAATCAACCTAAATCCATTTTAACTCTGGATTTATCAAACCCTGCGAAGGATCAAATCTCTTTTCACTCTAAAAGAGGTTTGCACCTCAATAGATTTGATCCATTACGGAGGTTTGATAGATCCAAAATTAAGATAAATGTAGGTTAATTGTTAAAACTCTCTAAACATTACATGTATTTTAAATTTTGATAAATTTAAATCATATTTTTTAATTATATAATTTACATTAAAAAGAAATGATGACTTAATTTCTTCCAGAAAAATTACTAATTAAATTTGTACACTCAGATTTGTAATTTACATGATGCACCAACTTAAATTACATTCCAAAAAAACCCAACTAAATTTATATATTGACCTTTGTAATTTACATTCCCAAAAAGACACCAACTTAAAATTACATTCCAAAAAAGAACTTACTAAATTTGTAAAAACGATTTTGGTTGATGCTCCACTTTTAATAGTGCCAATAGTATGTTGTAAGTGGCTGTGTAAATTGTAATTTACCATGAGAACGGGATTGTTCATGGGTGTTTGATGAGATAACCCAGAAAATATGTGCCCGCTAAATGGATTTTAAATGCAATTTTTTTCCAAGAAAAAAATTGCATTCTTTATTATATTATAAAAACAAATCACGTTGTTGCCCACCGCCTTTAGAATAGTTGATGAATTAGTGCACTATTAAGAATATTTTTGTGTAATGGTCAATGATTTGGAACTCTGTGGGTGTTCCACTTGCCTAACCCTCAACTAGAGGTTATAGAGGTAGCAGTCAGAAGCAACTCGAGGTCACGTAGGTATCACACTGACCTAGTTGTTGATTCTTCTAATAAAAAAAAATCACATTATTTTTGCTCAAAGCACAATAACAAAAATAAGTAAGTACGAGTGCATACAATGCTTACAAGAGTCTAGGTGTAGATTTCATTTACAAGAATATAATCATACAATTAATGTATCTCGAATTTTTGGCCCTTTAGAAAATAATATTCAATTGATCCATTTTTCCCTTTCTTCCTTTTAATCTCTTATCACCCTCTGATGAAGGAGCCATAATAACTAATTGTAAGTCATAAGAAGATAGATAAATATGTATAGAGGGAATCATTTCCTTATCTATATTAGAGGTATTAGTATCATGTGGTCTATTAGTAGCCAGGAAGCCAAGAGTCGGATTTTAGGAACTAGAAGAAATAGGAAGTGCATGTAGGTGTTAGAGTTGGGGAGTCGAGAGATCGAGGCAGTTGAAGACGGAGACTTGCTCGGGAAAAAAATTCTTGGACAACCTAAAAGAAATAACTTATAAGTAAATCACGAAAGAATCCCAGAAGGAAATCTCATAAGGCACTTTCCCGTAAAGAAAAATTCCTAGAAGGAAAATCCCTGTAAGAAAAACAAAAGCGCAAAGGGAAAAAATCGAGAAGACGGGCTTGGGAAACAGGAAACCATGTTGACAAGTGACATTCTGTCAGGTGACAAAGAGTGCGGTAGGTCACAATTTTTGTTACAATTCTAAGTGATGGAGGGCCTTTGAGCTATAATCAATACAAGGGCCATGTGCACGAAGAAAAAACATGAAAAAATCAATAGTTGTAAAAGGGCCAAGGGCATGGAGATTGTTGGTACCAATTTTTATGCTTCTTTTTGCCTCCATAACCTATATTTTGCCCACTTTTTTCCTTCATATCTTTCATATTCCCTACATATTTGCATCACATTTATAATTTCACATTTATAATTTCAGGTACATTTTTCATTTACTTTTCATGATTTTAATTTTTGCAAAATTTGACATTAAAATTAAAATTTTAGCAAAAATTATAGGATGTTGTACCTTCCTATAATGGCTCCAAGGTTTGCATATGTGCAGGACAAATGGGTGAATTTAGAGACATGTTGGACGTTTCTCAATGATGGATAAATATCTATTAGTTTCTAGAAAAGAGCTTCGCACGTGCCTGGTCAACGTTGGTCAAACCTGACCACCTGTGCAAAAAAAATACCATGTTTTTAGCCAGAAATCAACACAAATCTGATTCGAGGGATTTCGTCATATTTGGTGGATTGGAGATTGAATTCGACCTTATTATCATATTTAGTGGATCTTAGAAATTAATTAGAGTACTTTTAACATTTTGGTTACAAAGCTTCTTGTATAAATACTAAAGACTTGAATAGAAACATAATGTTATTATGTTCAAGAATTCTATTTGACTAAAGTTAATATATTTGGAGTTGTTGGACACCTGAATTATGATGTGTTGATGTTGTTATTCAAGCTCTTCTAAATGGTTTTACATCCAAGTGTGAAAGCAAAGCATGGAGGGCCTCCATTGCCAAGTTGTGCACTTAACTTTTAAAAGTGTTTGGCACACTTTCAAATTTGTTGTAGTTTATTTCTTTCTTTTTCACTAGATTAACAATCTTTAACTGTTTCTAAAGTCTAATAATCCATTGTGCATATATCTCTTGTACAAAATCTTAATGTGTCCTTACTTGCAACAATAAAAGATTGTCAATTTGTTATTTTATGCAATTCATTTTTATGTTATTTCAGTATTTCATTGTTTACAAAACTTGATGATCTAAGTGTTGTTATGATTTTGAAACATTATGAATGTATCTCATGTAAGGGAGCTTGATGTTTACTTACAACATATAAAGTCATTAATTATATGCAAAGTGTGTTTAAATTTCTGCAATTTAAGTTTAATTTGCCTCTAGATATGAAATCGATATATTTTGGTATGCTTATAAGTATTACGATCCCAGATTGACATTTGAATTCACACTCTAATTCAGACCTCTAGATTAGACTCACATTTTTGTGTCGTTGTTGGGGAATCATATTCAAAGATAAACAAAGATAGAATTAGGAATTCTAGTCAATATTTCTAAAAAAAAAACAGAGGTTAGTTTTTAATTTAGTTATGTTTATTTTTGCCTAGACAAAGGGATGAAAAAGGTAGATATACAAAATAAAACCCCCCAAATACTACTCAACCATCAGTGGGATCATGATCATCTACATCTGAGAAAGAAGAATTCTCTACACTAATTGTTGGAAGACCAACTTTGGAAGAATTAGAAGAAAAACAATGTTCAGGGCAAAGGATAACTCTTGTTGAAAGACAAATTTTATTGGCTTATGAAGCAAAGAAGAAACAAACACAAGCATAATTATCTTCTGTAGGAAAACAAAAAGAAACAAGGAATCCAATTTCTCAACCTATCCTTGAACAACTAGAGAAAGTTGAAGGAAAACAACATCAAATTCATAATGAAATACCAAAAGAAGAACTAGATAAGACTTTTAAGGATTAAGAACTTTGAACCAAGAAATTGTGGGAATCTAAGATGGCAGAAGAAGAAACATCCAATAAACCAAGAGGAGGAAGAGGACCAAACCCAAAACACTGTTGAGAATATGAAAGACATAGGAAAGCAGAAGAAGACAAAAGAAGGAGAGAAAATGAAAACAAGAGAAGGGAAGATGAAAGAGCAAAAGATGAGCAAGGAGAACACAAAACTACTTTTGGAATTCCAGTCTTGGACACTAGCGCAATTTTGGTAGATGACGTAAAAACGAAAAATATTCCACCCTCTATTTTACCAAATTTCTATGGTATGGCTTCTGAAGATCCTGATTCATTTTTCTTTGAATTTGACATTTTATGTCATACCTATGGTTATACTGATGATACACATAAGCTTCGTCTTTTCCTTGCTACCCTTAAAGCGTCCTCATTAAAATGGTTCATGGGATTAGGTGAACATACTAGTGCCACTTGTGATGAATTGAGAAAAACATTCCTTAAGAAATATCAAGCACATTGTAGGTCTAGCAATTTAAAGGATGACATTTTTAGGATGTCTCATCAAGAAGGTGAAAGTTTAGAGGAATATTTGGAAAGATTTCTCTATAACTTACAAAAGTACAAACATCATTCTTTAAACTTTGATATCATTCAAACAATCTTCTTAAAAGGCATATAAGATGAGTATTTTGATATTCTCAATGTAATGGGAAAATGAGATATTTCATATTTACCATTTGAAGAAATTGCAAAACTATGTGAGAAACACTCAAGAGGAAGAGCTAAAAATGGAAAAAAGAGATGTAACTTCTAAAGTAACCAAGTCAGCAGTAGGAAGTATAACAAGAGTTGAACTTGGAAATTTATTAGAATATTTCAAGGCTAATATTTTAAGCGCGTTAGGAACGCAAGTTGATATGTCCAAAGCTAAAAAGAAACATGAAGAATTTTTATCAATCTTTTGTCCTAAATGCAAAAAAAAAAACATACATTGAAAGAATGTCCTCTGGATAGTATTCAAGTTTGTGGCCTTTGCACTGAAAATCATGCAACTGTTAATTGTCCAAAGTTGAAGGAATTATAGGTAGCAAACATGGAATAAAGCCAAGGAATTAAATCTCTTTATTATCTAACACCAAGAAGACCTTGGAAACCATGTTTCATAAGTATGTCTCAAAATCCTCCTTAAAAATTTGCTCAACAATTTGCTCAAAATTATCAATATCTGGTCCATAATTCTTGGAATTCTCCTATGCCTTGGTAGCCTTGGACTCCTTAGAAAACCCAAAACCAATATTTTCAAGGTTGGCGAGGATATTCTTATGGAAACCAACCTCCTTAACAACCATATCAACAACCATACCCACAACCATATCAACAACCATAATTTCAACAACAATACCAACAATCATATCCCCAACAATCTTTTCCTTTTCAATAATTCCAATAACCCCAACAAAAAAATCCATTCCTCAGTAATCATTACCTGCACCACTATTAACCCAACCTCAGTGGCTTGAACTTCCATCTAACCAACACCCACCTAGACCAACTTAGTTACTAGCACAGCCAGTGGAAAATCCAAATAATAAAGTGGAAAGACCAGTATATAATGTTGAAGAAGGAACATCATTTCCTACATACTCAATCCTTCCTATTCAAGACATCCACTTAAGGTCTAGGAAATTTTTACAAAAGTATTATCATGTTATCATACAAAAACAAATAGAAAGAGAGAGAATTCCTCAAGACTCTAGCATAAAACATGTACAAAAAGATAATCAAATTCAAAGACAATAATGACTCAACCAACTCTTTTGCCACAAAGGTTAGTTGAGCAAAATTCATTAATTTCTCTTCCTGAATTTGATGTTTTAGATGAATTGAAGAATGCTTCTGTGAAAATTCCTTTATTGCAAGCTATTAAAGATATTCCAATTTATATAAAAGAAATTAAGGAAATATGCTTAAAGAAAAATGGCAAGAAAAATAAATATCCACCAACAATTCATGTGATTTGAAATTTAGCAGGCCTAATGTCAAACAATATTTCAATTGAAAAATATGTTGATCCAATAATTCCAATGGTAACAATAATTATCAACAATTTCTCAATTCCTAAAACTCTATTTGACTTAGGTGCATCTATTAATGTGATGACAACAGAAACAATGAGATATTTGAATCTTCAAAATCTTCGACCACCCACTATAGTTTTAGAACTAGCTAATAGATCTAAAGTAGTGCAAGAAGGAGTGCTTGAAGATATCATAGTTTCCTTGGATTCTTGGGAGTATCTAGTAGCTTTCTTAGTTCTTCAATGAAAGTCAAATCTAGGAGTACACCCATTAATTCTTGGAATACCTTGGTTAGCCACAATTGATGCCTTCATTGGTTGCAGATCAGGAAGCATGATTATTTAACGTGGAAATAAAAGAAAACACATAAAACTTTATCATCCTGCTCAATCATCTTCTTTATTATCATGGCTTGATGAAACATAACAACAAAAGGAAGAAGTAATTCAACATATCTTAAGTATTAATCAAGCTCTTGATTTTAGAGAGGATAATGATGAAGATTTGTTAGATTATTTCATTTTGGAACTAGATATTTCAGAACAATTGAGAACCATGCAATACATTGCTGTGGGTCAGATTTTACAACAAAATTTTCAAGAAAATTGTACAATCAATTCTATACAGTCATCATTTAATACAAATTTTCCCATTAATTCAATCACAAATTCTCAAAGAAAAACAATTGAAATCAGTCCTGGGAAATGTCTGAACATTGGTATAAATATGGAACAATCACAAGAAGAACAACTAATTGCACTCCTAAAGAAATATTCAAAGGCATTTGCTTGGGAATACATTGATATGCAAGGAAGTCATCCTAAATCATGCACTCATCATATCTACACAGATGACAATGTAAGACCAATAAGGTAACCTCAAATAAGGATGAATCCAATGTTGAAGGAGATAGTTAAAGAAGAATTGCAAAAACTATTAAAGGTGGGATTTATCTACGATATCTTTGACAGTCAATGGGTTTCTCCTTTAGTAATGGTTCCAAAGAAGAATGGAAAGTGGATAGTCTATGTAGATTACAGGGAATTAAACAAGGCAAATCTTAAATATCATTTTCCATTACCATTCATAGATCAAGTCCTACATATATTAGCTGGAAAGAATTTTTTTTTTCCTTTCTAGATGGATTTAGTGGCTACAACCAAATCAAAATAGCATTAGAAGGCCAGGAAAAAACTACTTTTACATGTTCCTGGGGTACATATGCGTATAATGTGTATAGTGCCCACCCTAGTTTCCTGACTCTAATATGACATTACCTTGCATACTTTAGTCTATGAGTAACTCAGGCTGGGGATCCAGAAACATTACCTTGCATACTTTAGTCTATGAGTAACTCAGGCTGGGGATCCATAAATGTGACTCTATTATCAATGAATGTGATGGTTATGTATGTTCTCTATTAATATTATGATTACAATATAATTAATGGTTATGTGTATTCTCTATTGATATCATGATGGAGGTACTCCCTATGT
>APFE031487999.1:244926-301808 GCA_000404065.3 Pinus taeda | reverse complement strand
CTCCGCCCCCCCTCTAACCCCCCGGTTCACTACGTAGGTTAGTCGTGGAAAGAATATAACACAACCCAACAGCGAGTGCACCCAATTTTCCATGTTTCACATTTAAAGAAGGTTATTGGCGACAAGCTCTCAGTTCAAACAATATTTCTAGAACTTGACAAGGAAGGAAAAATTATATTGGAACCGAAAGCAGTCACAGAAACAAGAACTTGATAGCTACGAAATCGATCATTTTCAAAGTATCTCATCAAGTGGAAGAACTTATCCGCTGAAGATTCCACATGGGAGGGTGAAAATTTTATACAAAAGCATCCAGAACTACTCAAGCGTTGAGGACAACACTTTTCTGAAGGAGAGGGGCATGTTAGGTCCCTATAATACTAGTGACTACCCCATTACTATTGTAGTTGTATCCTTTATTAATATTGTTGTGCCCCTATTGTCCCCATATTGTTATTACTGTGCCCCATAGAATCCCTCTATTATTTTTTTTGTGCCTTTATATTATTATTATTAGGTCGGCTAGGTTATATTGTGACTCCTTAGACTCCTATATATAGAAAGTAGGTTTTTTCATTTGAATCATGAAAGAATCATTCATTTGTGTAATGTAAAGGAGGTTGCCCCCTCAAAGAGGCTGAATTCTAAGGCATTGATCTATCTTTTCTATATTTTTGTGAGCTGGTTTCATAACAAAGAAGCTGTAAGACTTTCCAAAATGGCAGAAGCTTTATCCATGAGTGGAAAAAGGTGAATGGGATGGTTTCCTTCACATAGCCTACAGGGGAATCGAATCTTCCCTTTCTTCTTACCACTGCCAGTTGATAGGATAGCATCATCGTGAGCTTTAGAGGATGACAAGGGATGAGCTAGATCGTGAGACCATACCTCCAAGATCCTAGGGATGCCAGGACAATCACGAAGAAGATGGTCACCCTTGCACAATTTACAAGGAAACTTAACCTGCCGTGGAGGAGCAGAAGGTGGTCCTACCTGAGATGTACTTGGAGCAATAGTTGCACCGGTGGCCTCGCGCTTATTGGGCTTCCTCTTCTTCTTCATCATCATCTTCTTCTTCTTCTTAGTCTCTTGGTTACTAGATGTGAAACTTTCACTAGGTGAAGGAGGAGATGAGAGTGAGGAAACAGGGGAAGAAGGCGTAGGCTCAACCTTGGAATCAACATGTCATGGTTCAAACGAAGGAGACAGTGAAACAGGAGTGATGATGCCCGGGACCACCGAGGTTGAAAACAACCAAATGGGTAGACCGATGGTTAACCCAGGCAAAGACAATGTTTCCATATACAAAGCACCAGCATTTCCAAAAGGCGGAAATGGACCAGGATTTCCATCTGGGGAAAGACCTTGGCCGTTAGACAGAGGGAATGTTTCCATCGAGAATGAGCCTAAAAAATCACTTGCGCTGTAATCAAGAACTCGAACTGTTACCAGGAATATTTTGTGGGCAGTAAATTTTATGACGTAGGAACAGAACTTGACCTTTTCATCTTTAAAGAGTTGAGAAAGGGACGAAAATATGACTCTAGTCACCTTCAAATATTTAGTGAGCCTGAAGGGACAAGTGCTTAGATGGACCTTTTTTTTTAGGGAGTCCAAAAAAGAACGAAAGTGAGTACTCTGGAGAACTAGGCAAAAGGTTTACCAAACAACCCGTAAAACTGCATACACACCTTGGCAATCATATGAAAACTAAGGACTTTCCGTACAACAGTCAATCTTCCCGAATGATGTGTTGGTGTGTTATGGTTTGTAAGGCGACAGACATGACTTCTTAAGGATATAGGATGATAACCTAGTGGGGTCTCCCAACATATACTCGACGGTACTTGGAGTGCAAGTTCATGCTAGCAGCAATTGGATCATAGGAGGAATCACCCAACCTTAAGTGAAAACAATAGAGGCTAGGTTTAATGACGTTGGAGCACGTCTCTAGCCTAGACCTCTAAATAATGTGTGTTATGTTCCAATGCATTGTTAGGTTTATTCAATTCATTTTAGAGTTAATCTTGAATTATGTTTCAATTTCCAAGCCTTACCGTATGTATATCAAAACCTAGGATGCAACTAGAATGAATAAAGCATCTTTCATTTCGATGAATTCCTACTTATAGAAGGGTAGAGATATCATTCCCAAACCAAGACAAAACCAAGATCAGCAAATGCAGTCACTCAAGAAACACAATGTATAAACACATCAATCCCTACAGTTCATCGATACTACTAATGAGAGATTTAAAATTTTCCTTCTAATTTTTCAAACATGAAAAACTTGGAATGAAAAATACACTTTCACTTTTGCATAATAATGAATGCAATCTTTTGATTTTGATAGCTTTGAATTCTAAATAAACAAACAAGCAAGTGTGAAACTGATTGATCCAAACAATTGTAATCTATGTCTGGTAGTGAAACAATCGAATCAATATGGAAATTGGTTCAACAAATAACACTAAACATCAATCAGTAAGAAACAAGTGATGGAAAAACTTCAAGCACACGAACTGGAGGGTTGTGGATATATCTTGAACAGACAAGTAACCAAGCCAAATAATTCAAAACTTGAAAAATCAAACCTCACAAAGCTAAAAAATACAAGATTCACTTCAATGAAACTGAAAAGTAAGCACCTTAACCAAAAGTAATTAAAACAAACTAACAGATAAGAGAAAGGCGACAAGGGGATTAACCAGACTTATGAATTCAAGAGGCAGAATTGAAAAAAACGATTTGACAGGAATCACCGCGGGTGTAGCACAAGAAACTAGTGTCAATCAGCCACTGGTTGTAGCAACAGAGTGACGTTGTCGCGAAAGTACACATCTTTCACGTGACGGGCTGAATTCATGAGTCCTCACGAATGTGTGACAAGTTTCAATGATGCATAGACTTACAAAATAGAGACAACGTGACATCGGCACAACTGTTTAAATTTTTCCAGCAATAAACTAAAAAACAATGAAAGGAAAATAAAAACTCCCAAACAAAAACTAGTCTACCGTTACAGGGAACAATGGTATTTCCCAGATTGACCTAGGTAACCCAGAAGACTAATGGTTCAATCCCAAAATCGAAAAGACATTGAATCAAAATAAGGAAAAAGAAAACAAGAGAAAAACATAAGACAGAGTCCCCAGTGGAGTCGCCAACTTGTGATGCAGGAAAGTGTTCCCTTTGTGGACAGAGGCAACCCCTCTAGCCCTAGAGTGGGTCTAGTCACAACAAAGATAGATCAGCAATTGATTTCCTTAAACAGTCATCTTTGGAGGCCTACCTCAAACCGGTGGTCGATGAAGTTCCGTTGCATTGCTCCAGCTTCCATTTCCTTCTCCTCAATGAGTGATTAACCTAAAACAATATAAAGGAAAAAAAACAAAGCACGTAACCGGGAAACAACAATAATCTATTTACTCACAAAGTCAAGAAGTCATGAGCTATCAAGTAAATTACATACAAGACATAGGAAAACATCATTGATTGTATTAATAATGAATTGAGAGAAAGCTTACAACCAAGTCTTGATGTCACAAGCCTTCTTAGAGGATCCAGCCAGTATGTTTCTCAAGCATTCACTCTTCAACGGTGAATCTCCCAACATACAATGTCTTTCTCTCACTCATAAGCTTTAACACAAAGTTAAGGGCACTCCACAAGCTATCAACAATCTCACACTTGTCACACCCACACTAGCTATCTACCAAACTCAAAAGCACTAGCAGCACTGTTCAACCAAAGGAAATACTAACTAGCTGATCAAATCAAAAGTGAGTGATTTAATAGGAGAAGGAGTCTCCATGAAATGTGGAAGAGAGAGCTCATCCTCAAGGCAGGTAGCACAAATAATGGAACTGCCATACCAGAGGAGGAAGGGTGACCCAAACTATGCCAACAACCAGGTCTAGAGACATCCAGAAGGTCGACTGTTGAAACGAATTCACCCAATCTAGATCATCGCGGGACATAAACTAATTACTCGCGACCACATCGTGAGGAGGCAATCCACGCAGACTCGTTGTCGCAAGACACAACTCATAACCTCGTGTCAAGTTTAGAAATCTCACCATCATAGGAAACAGATGTACACCGGCGATGGAGTCGTGATGAGACAATTATGGACATGGGAACGTCATGTATATTAATGGTTTACTCGGAACGAGGCAGAAACTTAAGGAATGCGGGTCAATTTGCAGCAATAGAGAGCATTTTCTTAATCTTCTTGCATTAGTGGGAAGATATGAACATGTTGATTTAACACATGACACACTAGAAGGAATGAAATGAGGACAATAACAAATTATTGTTTAACATGATGACAAGAATGGGTGTCTTTAACTTTTTCTCTTTCTTCTTCAAGATTAAGGATCTAAAATTGTCATGCTTAAAGAGAAGAGGAAGCATTTTATTTAATAAATTGCAATGGGGTGAGAGACGAGATTGCTATGTTTGTGGGGTGAACTTCTTCTTTTCCATAAACTAAAGCAAAAGGAGAAGAATTGATTGAGGCCTTCTGTGTTATTATGTCTGCCCAAAGAGAAAATGTCAATTTTTTGTGCCAATTCCTATGATTTAATCTATAGTTCGCTTCATGATTCTGATAAGGTTCTTGTTCATTGATTCGGTTAGTCCATTACCTTGTGGATAATATTTGGTAGAACACTTCAATTTGAAACCTCTTTTTAAGGAAAATTCTACCATAGTTTTTCCAGAAAAATAAGATGCATTATCAAACATTAAAGCTGTGTAATCCAAACCTGGTGATTATGAACTGATCAATAATGTATGTAATACTTTATGTATTAGCTACCTTTAGTGGGATAGCTTCTACCATTTCGCGAAATAATCAGTAGTTGTAAGGATGTACTTGTGATGCTTGGAAGAGTTGGGAACAATCTCACCAATTATATCTAATCCTTATTTTTCAAATGGTTGTTGGATATTCACTGGCTGTAAAGGGAACGTTGGTTCCTTTTCTCTTCCAACTGCAATTTGACAAGTTTTTCATTTTCTTGCATAGTCATGTGTATACTTAAATGGTGTTGGCTAATAATAACCTACATGCAGGATTTTGTTAGCTATGGTGTTTCCTCCAAAATTACCTCCAGTTGGTCCATCATGTAACTTTTGTATAACCTTTTTAGCTTCAAATTCTTCTAGGCATCTTAATAATACTGAATCATATTTTTTTTCTCAATAATACATCATCAATTAATTCATAATTATTTGATTTCAACCTTAAAGCACGCTTTGTTTTGTAATTGAAATGCATGTTGAAATTTGGTACCAGAGGACAGATGGTTCCCTAAGGCTTTGATCTTTGGCCTAGGGAAAAGTGTCCAAAAGAATTTATTTTTTCTCCTAAAGTAACTTTATAATTTTTATAAAGTTAAATCTAATTTAAAAGTGACTTTAAGTGATAAAGTTACTAGAGTCTAATTTTAAAGTGACTTTAATAAAGTAAATGTAAAATTAGAAAGCAAAAGTGACTTTGGAAATAAATGACTAAGTGGGTCTTTATTAAAGTGGAGTGAGTTAAAAAATAAAAAATGAGATTTAAATGAGCATTTAATCTCAGCCTGAGATCTCAATCTATTTCAGCCATTGGATTGAGAGGTTACCAAAAAGTCACTTAGGATTTGATTAAAGGAGGAAAAGGAGGCAAAAGGTCATTCATTCTTTCATGAGCAGATTGAAAGAAGGAGAGCAAGAGAGCAAGGGAGATTTCTGGACAAGGAGGAGAAGGAGATAGCAACTTGGCACACATTCGAAGGCAGCAGTTGAGCAAATTTGTACAACTGATTCAGCACACAGGGAAAGGTTGATTTTGACACGATTTTCTAGAAATCCGTACAGCTGGTTTGCACAGAAATCGAGCAGTTTGCTGTTTTTTTCTACATGCAAATCGAGGTCCATACAATGCATTTATTGCAGTCCGTACAACGCATTTAATGTAGGCTGCACAACAACATTTAAGGCTAAAAGTGGGCACAAAAATCGAGGAGTCCATACAACATTCATTACTGTCCTGTTTGCTATAATTTCCAGTTTGTTGTGAGGCATGGGAAAAGAGATAAGTTGTAAATTTGCTTGATGATTTTTTGCTGAATATTTCTCACCGTAAAAAAGGCATTTTCAAAAATTAAGAAGAGCCCTCGAACTGGTTTTCCCCAAGAGTTGTAGGGGATTTTTCCAGGGTCACATTGACCCAAAATCATTGTGTTCAAATGTGTTAAATGACTATTTGTACCTGTTGATTTTTTTATTTCTGCATTTTCCAGAATTCTGTAAAATTTCCAGAATTTGTGTTTTCAGCAAAAATTTATTTTTTCAGTTGTTGAATGTATGGATATGGGAAAACGCATTTAACTATATGGGAGTAATAAGGTGAAACTAAAAACCGGGGTGGGAAATAAGAAATTTCTACATGGTATTAGAGCTTGAGTGCTAAAGTGCAGTTTGGGACAACAAGGAGGAAAATTACAGCCTCCTGATTTTTCACTCAGAAAATTCCAGCAAGCTGATTTTTCACAAACATCAGTTTTATCTTTACTACAACAGTGATATTTTTTAGTTTTAGGACAGTAAGATGTCATTGGGATTGAGGGTGGAGGATAGGTTGGATGGGCATACAAATTACAACATTTGGAAAGGGAGAATGCAGAGTATCTTTGAGGAGGCAAAAGTCTGGGATATCATGGTGCATACCACACAGAACCCCGTTGTTGTGCCTACTGATGCTACTCAGTTGGCTGAGTATAATGAAAAGAACAACAAGGGTAAGAGGCTAATTCTAGACAAAGTCAAAGACCATTGCATTCCTCATGTGAGAGGAAAGAGCAATGCCCATGAAATGTGGACAGCATTGTCTAATCTCTACCAGAGTACCAATGAGAACCGGAAAATGGTCTTGAAGAAGAAGCTGAAGAACATTAAGATGGGTAATGATAGTGTAGCTAGATATCTCACAAAGATTACTAATGTGAGAGATGAGTTGGTAGCAATTGGAGAGGCCATTCCACCCGCTGAGAATGGTATCTTCATGGGCTACAGTGAGACCTCAAAGGCCTTTTGGGTTTACATTCCTACACAGAGGAGAGTTGTTGTTAGGTGGGATTTGAAGTTCGAGGAGGATAGGGCCTTTAGGAGGTCACGGGAGTTAGAGTATGTGGATCAGCCAGACCCTCAGTAGCAATTGAGTCAGTCGCAGGGATCCAGTGGGCAGGGATCAGGAGGATCAGGAGGTACATCTATGAGGATGTCAGGTCCATCAGTGAGCAGTGGCTCACCGAGCCAGAGGGGTTGTGCTCCGAGCATTTCACAGAGAAGTTCACTAGGGAGTCCGCTGATGGAAAATTCACATGGTACCTCAGCTTCTATAGGTTTAGGTGCAGGTTGGAGGACAACAGACAGATAGTCAAGAGTTCAAGCTACTGATGGTGATGAGGAGGAGGATTTTCATTCTCATATGGGAGAAGCATGCTCAGGGAAGAGGAAGCCCAAGTGGCTTCAGGACACCTTGAGAGATGCCACATCTGTTGTTGAGCCGAAGAGGCCAGTCAGAGAGATTAGACCACCTGAGAGGTTTTGTAGCTATATGACAATGGCTACCAGCATCCTTGACTCTGAACCTTCTAGCTATGAGGAGGCAGCTAGCCAGCAGGTCTGGAGAGAGGCCATGCAGGAGGAGTATTCTTCTATCGTGAAGAATGATGTTTGGGAGGTGGTGACGAGGCCTAAGGGCAAATCTGTGGTTACTTCCAGATGGCTTTACAAGGTAAAGCATGCCGCAGATGGCAACATTGAGAAATTCAAAGCGAGGTTTGTGGCTAGAGGGTTATCCTAGGTAGAGGGAGTTGATTATGAGGAGACCTTCGCTCCCGTGGTTCGATATACTTCGATCCGCTCCATTATATCGATAGCAACATAGATGGGTTGGAAGATCCACCAGATGGATGTGAAGACTGTATTTCTCAATGGCTTCATACAGGAGGAGGTGTACATTGAGCAGCCACAGGGCTTTGAGGTGCATGGGAAGGAGTCCCATGTGTGCAGATTGAAGAAGGCCCTTTATGGCCTGAAGCAAGCTCCCAGAGCTTGGTACTCCAGGATAGATACATATTTGGAGGGGATGGGTTTCACAAAGAGTGAAGCAGATCAAAACCTTTACTTTATTGTGATAGGTGAGGAGCCTCTCGTTCTGGTGCTGTATGTGGATGACTTGGTCATTACAGGTGCAGAGAGACTCATAGAGCACTGTAAGAGAGATCTTGCAATAGAGTTTGAGATGAAGGAAATCATCTTGATGCATTACCTTTTGGGTTTGGAGGTGTGGCAGGAGGAGGGGCATTTCTTCCTGGGACAGGGCAAGTATATTATGGACATCTTTGGCAGATTCCACATGGAGGATTATAGACCCAATGATGTCAACACTGATGATTAGCAACTGGAAGAAGCTTCATGCTTCAGATTCCAAGTTGGTGGATCCCACATTGTACAGGCAGTTGATTGGTTCCTTGATGTATTTGGTCAACACTAGACCAAATATTTGTTTTGCAGTCAACACGATGGGTCAGTTTATGTGTGAGCCTAGGAAGGTTCACTAGGTGGCTACAAAACACATTTTGTTGTACTTGCAGGGGATAGTGGATTATGGTCTGGACTACAGGCAGGGGGATGGAGTGAGGTTGGCAAGTTATACTGATTCTGATTGGGTAGGTTGTGCTTCTGATAGGAAGAGAACTTCAGGTTGTTGCTTTTGGTTGGGTTCAGCAGTAGTGTCATGGTTCAGCTGGAAGTAGTGGTCAGTAGCATTGAGTTCAGTAGAAGAAGAGTATATGTCAGCCAGTCTAGCTAGTTGTGAGGCCATCTGGCTTTGTAAGATGTTGTTTGGCTTATTTGGTCAACCATTGAGACCTTCAGTGATTTACTGTGATAATCAGAGTTGCATTAAACTCACGGAGAATCCAGTATTTCATGACAGGTCAAAGTATATCAGGATCAAATATCATTTCATCAGAGACTATGTTCAAAAGGGGGCTGTGAAGCTTGAGTACATTCCCACTGATGAGCAAGTTGCAGATATTTTTACCAAAGTCTTACCATGGGGCAAGCATGTCTACTTCAGAGACAAGATGGGTGTGGTCAGGAACACCTTACTCGGTAAGAAGGAGTGTTGAAATTTGATACCGGAGGACAGGTGGTTCCCTAAGGCTTTGATCTTTGGCCTAGGGAAAAGTGTCCAAAAGAATTTAATTTTTCTCCTAAAGTAACTTCATAATTTTTATAAAGTTAAATCTAATTTAAAAGTGACTTTAAGTGATAAAGTTACTAAAGTCTAATTTTAAAGTGACTTTAATAAAGTTAATGTAAAATTAGAAAGGAAAAGTGACTTTGGAAATAAATGACTAAGTGGGTATTTATTAAAGTGGGGTGAGTTAAAAAATAAAAAGTGAGATTTAAATGAGAATTTAATATCATCCCTAGATCTCAATCTATTTCAGCCATTGGATTTAGAGGTTACCCAAAAGTCACTTAGGATTAGATTAAAGGAGGAAAATGAGGCAAAAGGTCATTCATTCTTCCATGAGCAGATTGAGAGAAGGAGAGCAAGAGAGCAAGGGAGATTTCTAGACAAGGAGGAGAAGGAGACGGCAGCTTGACACACATTTCAAGGCAGCAGCTGAGCATATTTGTACAGTTGATTCAACACACAGTGAAAGGTTGATTTTGGCACGATTGTCTAGAAATCTGTACAGCTAGTTTGCACAAAAATCGAGGAGCAGTTTGTTGTTTTTTCTACACACAAATCAAGGTCTATACAATTCATTTAATGCAGTCATTACAATAGCATTTAACGCTGAAAGTGGCCATAAAAATCAATGAGGTCGTACAACATTTGTTGTTGTCCTGTTTGCTATAATTTCTAGTTTGCTGTGAGCCATGGGAAAAGAGATAAGTTGTAAATTTGCTTGCTGATTTTTTGCTGAATATTTCTCACTGTAAAAGAGGCATTTCAGAAATAAAGCATAGCTCTTGAACTGGTTTTCCCGAAGAGTTGTAGGGGGTTTTTCCAGGGTCACATTGACCAAAAATCACTGTGTTCAAATGTGTTAAATAATTGTTTGTATCTGCTGATTTTTTTATTTCTGCATTTTCCGGCATTCTCTAAAATTTTCAGAATTTGTGTTTTCAGCAAAAATTTATTTTTTCAGTTGTTGAATGTATGGATATGGGAAATGGCATTTAACTATATGGGAGAAATAAGGTGAAACTGAAAACCGGGGTGGGAAATGAGAAATTTTTATAATGCATAGGAGCATATCCATTATTTAAATAAAACTTCAAATCAACATATTGTGATTGTGTATCATTGAGGCTTACCTATGATATTTTCACTTCATTACCTTTGTCTTCTTTTGTTGATTTTTGGGAAGCTCCAGTTAGCATCCTGCAAAAACCTTGGACCTTAACAATTTTAGCTGGTCAGATTTCTACATCGTACTCTTGAAACGCAGTGACCCAATTGGCTCTTCCCCCCCACTTCTCTTTGAGTCAGTAATCTCCTTACCACAGGGTAAGGTACTACAATTTTTGTATGAATTTTTAGGAGAAAAGGTTTGAAATGTTTCAAGGTTTTAAAGAAAGAAAAAGCTTGTTTCTCAACAACTGAGTAGTTTAGCTTGGTACCCTATAAATTGGAGTTGAAAAAGGAGATAGGTACCTTGATGTGTTGATCGTTCAGCTGTGTTCAAAATGTTGCATGTGATGTATCAGATGAAAATGTGTATAATACAAAAGGTTTGAGAAATTCTGGATTTATTAAAGAAGAAGCATTTATAATGGTTTTTTTGATTAACTCAAATGACTCTCTTTCATCTTTACCTCTTATTAATCTGGCCTAGGAATGATAGCATGGTCTTTTTGTTATGCGGGAGAGAATCTTTTCAATTTCTTGGATTCTATCAGGATCAATATAAATTCCTTTCTTAGACACTATGAATCTGAGAAGCTTTCCTTCTGCTAAGGCAAAGTATGACTTTTTGGGATTTAAAGAAATGCCATATTTGTTGCATATTTCAAAAATATGCTTTAGGTCATTCAAATGATTGTTTCTATTCCTAGAGTAGACCGTGATGCTATCTAGGTAAATAACAACTGATTTATTAATCATTCCTTTAAAAGAAATATCCATGGTGCATTGAAATGTAGCACCTTCATTGATGAGTCCAAAAGGCATTTTCTAATAAGCGTATGTCCCCCACTTGGTCCTGAATGTTGCCTTCAATCTGTCATTTGAATGTACAAAAATCTAGTTATATCTTGAAATCCATCTAGAAAATACATTAACTCAGAGCCTCCAACTGATTGGAATATTTTCTCCATGGTAGGCAAAGGAAAGTTATCCTTTTGACAAGCTCTATTTAAGTCCCTAAAATAAATACAAATCCTAATATCTCTATTCTTTTTCCTAACATGAACCATATTTGATACCCATTTTGAGTGTCTAACGGGAAAGATTATCTTTTCTTTCAGAAGTTTGTTCAATTCAGATTTCATTTAACTTTCAAGGTTTTGATGAATCTTTCTAAGCTTCTGTTGAACTGGTTTCTCATTAGAGGTCATCGATATAGTATGTTCAATTACAAAGGTATCATAGGTCTTGAGATCTGAATAATCCCAGGCAAAGACACCTTTATATGTTTTCAACAACTTGATGAATGATGTCCTTTCTTTGGATCATAAACCAAGACCTAGGTTGACGTTTTGAGGTTTTTCAGTTGTGTTTAGGCTTACCACTTCAAATCTTAAAGTAGAACTTTGAGCCTTGGAGTTGGTAATCTTTTTAAATCTATCTTTCAAATCATAGAGATCTTTCATTTTGACTACAGATTTTGGAATTGGATTTTGATCTTGTTTATGCTTGATTTGCAAGTCATGTTCATGTTCATCTATGACTTGTTTCTCATAAGATCCTTCTAATGTAAGGAAATCTATTCTATCAACATCATTATTAAACACTCTCCAATTTGTTACATTATCAGGGATGGATGGTCTAAAACTTAACTCTATAGAGATTCTATCTGGACTAAATTCCTCTGAAGGTATAAGCTTAGATGCTAAATTGGTAGGTAAATCAGCACCCACATTTTGTAATATGGGGACTAAAGAAATGTTGAAAGCAGTGAAGTGCGAAGTAAGATTCTGGGCTAGGGATTAATAATGTTTGAGATGCCTAGACACATAATGAATTGTGTTTCTTACCTGTTTAATAACTATTTCAGAGTCTCCATATACTTTCAATTACTTGAATTCAAGGCCAATGGCTTTGTACAACCCTTGAATCAATGCTTCATATTATGTAGTATTGTTAGTGCCTTGAAATTCAATCCTGCAGGCTAACATGGTTTTCTCTCCTTGCGGGCTGATCAAGATACATCCAACACCTATTCCATCTTCAGACTTGGAACCATCAAAATAAAGAGTCCAGAATATTGAATTATCTACAATTTTATCAACTACATCTATACACTTGGAAGCATTTGTTTGCGAAAAATTTTCTATCTGAGATACTACAACATTATCCAGAAAAGGAGATATATGTGCATTAAAGGATCCAAAAAATGACTCAGCTGAGTAATTTCCAATGATATTATTGGTGAAATATATAAGTTCATTGCTTCCCTCAAGATCAATGATTATGTATTTCATGAATTTCTCACGGTCTACTATGATTTGGTTAGGCTTACCATTGTATGGTAACCAAATATGAGACCAATCAGTTGTAAAGTATCTGTGTAAATTTTCGAACCAATCCCTACTCAGAATTAAACCATAAAATTAAGGGATATTAGCCACTAGAATATCGATTCTATTTGAAACTTTTGGATTAGAGAAAACCCTGATTGAGACTGATATCATTTCTCCAAGTATCTCTACTTTTGTACTGTCCAGTTGAACTATGTGTAGAACAGATTTTTGAGGTGTAATATTTAATTTGGTGCACACAGTTCTTTGCATGATGTTTAAATAGCCGCTTGAATCAACAAGGAAATTATGGATTTTTTTTTTTTGAAAATCTCATAAGTAAGAAGAAATGGAGGAGTATGAGAAATAGATCTGTCACCTATCAAAAATAGGTCTGTGGGATTTACTTTGTTTGAAGATGAAGGAGGTTTTCCCATATCTTTAGTAGCTTGAGTAACTACAACGGATGGTAAAGGAGCTACAGGAATTGCTTTTAATTCTCTATGTAAGATTTTATGTTGTTGTTTGAGTTTAGTCAATTCATACAATGAAATATTTTCTCTTTTCTTTCTCATATCTTCGACTATATTATATTCCAAAGTATCTGAGATTACTAAAGTTTTGGAAGTAGTTGGCGGATCTAATGAAATAGAATCGGTTTGAGTAGTCTTATATTTCTTACTTACTGTCTTCTCCTTTACAAGTGTATCAGCTTTCTATTTCTGATTTGTTGTATATGTATCAGTAGAATTTTTACTTCTTGTAATTACTAGCACAACTTTTGCTTCCTCTTGAGTTGGAAGAATGAAGTCCCACATTCCATTTAAGTCAACTTCTTCTTCAGTTTTTGCTTCTTCTTTGATTATTGAGTCTTTTTCCAGTTCTTGATCAGATTTAGCATTTGAAATAGTATTTTGTGGTTGGGATGTAGAAGAAGGATCTCTTGAATGGGTGAAAAGCTTTCTTGGGAGCAGATGATTCTACAACTTGTTTCTTGATTTCGACCATTTCATTTGACATGGTCTTTAACACCTTTTGGAGGCCGTCAAGGTCGAAAGGGTCCTTTGGAGCTTTCTTTTTTGAATATTCTTTGAATGTCACTTTCTTTGATTTCCTTTCTTCTATTTGTGATCTCTTTTCTAAGGCAATAATTCTTCTTTTTATAGACAATTCTTCTTTCATGTTTTCTACTAGGGTAGCCTTATTGCCTCTATCTATGAAAATTGCAATATTAGAGGGAGGGGAGGATATGTACCATTTTATTTGCACATCTATTGCAGGTCTAGAGGCAATTGGAATTTTATTTAGCAACTTATTAAATTTGGAGTTGAAGTCTTTGATCCTTTTGTCTGAACTTGATTTTAGGATGGAAATATCATTGATTAAAGATGCCACGGTTCTATCATCACCAAATTTTGCAAGAAATGTTTCTTCAAAAGTGTCCCAGTTTCTTATTGAGCCTGCTGGAAGGGAAAAATACCAAGATCTTGCAGATCCCTAAAAAGTATAAGGAAACAATCTGATCACAACATCTTCATGTGCGACTCCATCAAGATTCATGGCTAACATAAAGTTATTTATATGTTCTTCAGCAAGAATACCATTGTCAGGATTATACTTAGGTAACCATTTTTCTCGGTTTGCTGGGAGAGCATTTGGATTAGCAACGAGTACAGCACCACAGTTTGCCCAAGGTTGAGTAGTTTGATTTCCCATAACCTATGTTGAAGGTTGCGAAGATGAGGAAGTAGATCCAGAAGTAGATGGTGATGGTGAAGAACTTACTACTAGACTAGTAATACTGGTAGCAACAATAATTATCTGAGTCGAACAAATTGATTGTTGAGAAGAGGAGGATTGAGTAGAAGTGAATGGGGAGGTAAATGGAGGGAAAGGTGATGTGATCTCACTGGTATTTGATTCATATTTTGTTGTGGCATATTTCTTATTTCATGAATGAATGGGAAACTGAAAATGGGTTACTCCAAGATTTTCACTGTGTAGTCAAGTTAATACACCGGTATCTCATAATAGGGAAGTGACACTTTCTTCAAAAGCCTTAGGATTTTCAGGTTTCTCCGCATAAATTGATATGTGTTCAAATTTTTGTATTAAGGAGTGAACTTTGAGAGACCCAGGAGTGTGATAGGAAGAAGCTGGTTTTCTTAATACTTCAGGAGACAAGGGAGATGTTTCTACAACTTCAAATTTCTGATCTGGAGATTTTGAATGAGATCTAGAAGAAGTAGAAGTTGTGGAGGTGTTTTGACTTTTATGAACGTCTTTAAATTGATCTTTAGATTTATATGCCATTCATAGTTGGATTTCCCTCGTTCTAGTGGAAAAATGTTGAAGCCTCAGAATTCTACTGCTCCAACATGGGGGATAACCACCTGGTCCGGACCTTAAAGACAACTCCTTTTCCATTTGATGTGGTGTCCTCGACAGGGGATAATGGGACCAGTTTCTGACAGTGGGTTTGAAAATGAGAATGGGTGGTTTTCAAGTGATTGCAATAAGAATAATGATAACTAAATGACCTATTATAACATGCAAATCTCTAGCTAACTTAATCTAATATAAACCTGGGGTATTCTGTTCGATATGCGATTTAAAAATATATATGTTTGTTATGTGATAATAAATATCATTCAAATATTAAATAGAGATGATAACATGTGAAAATAATTTCTTTTAGTAAATAGTTAGTCAAATAAATGTATAAACTATATCGCATATATTTAATGATCATATATGAAAATAAATACTTTCAACTAGGCATCATATATTAGTGAAATTAACACATAACAGAAATAACATAATCCATATATAATTCATGAAAATGAAATGTTATCACTATTTAAAAAAAAAAAAATAATCATACAAGATACAAGTACCATATGTGTGAGGTTCTACTCATTTGACTAGTGACATACATCAACTCCTTTATTCCAATCAAATTATTCTCCAAGCATACAGTAGTGCATAAACAAAGGAAATGAGTTTGATATTCAAAAGTAATGACCATGTTCCATAATTTCATCAAGGCATTCTCAAACTTATAGAAGTGCATTCTTTGCAAATGTTTTTGATAAAATTTTGGACCCTTCTATTAGGCCCCTATACTACTAGGGTAACTCCTTATTGTTATTAGTACAACTCCCTTATTATATTGATGTACCCATGTAGTGCCCATATTGTTACTATTGTGCCCCATAGAAGCCCACTATTGTTATTATTGTGCCCTTACATTATTATTGTTATGTCGGCTCTGATTATGTTATGACCCCTTAGACTCCTATATATAGAAAGGAGGTCTTTTCATTTGTATCATCCAAGAATTGTTCATTTGTGTAATGTAAAGGAGGTTTCCCCCTCAAAGAGGCTAAATTATAAGGTGTTCAACTATCTTTTCTATCTTTCTGTGAGCTGGTTTCAGAGCCAAAGGTTGAAATAGTGACGCGTGGCACGTCGTACATGTTCGATCTACTGAACTAGTCTATAATCAGGTCACTGTGGAAGATTTGGCATAACTCTTCCTTGGAGAATCCAATTTATATCAAACTGGTGGCATTGGAAAGAGGACGCATAGGGCTACTATAGGTCATAATTTCAGAATTGGAAGAAACGCAATTATAGAGTTATAGTCATTTCAAGATCGAGATCCTAAAATCAAGAAAAGGTGATGAGGAAGTTTGATGGCAAGGATCCGATAAATTGGATACTTCAGATGGAGCAATATTTTGATCTACATGGTGTACCACTATTATAGAAGTTATGTATTGCATCTTCTTATTTAGAACCAGATTAATTTTTATGGTATAAAGGGCTTTGTTCTTGTAGACAACTTGTTACATGGTCAATTTTCATGGAGGAAATGATAGCACATTATGAGGATACAAAGAGCAACACCTTCTTTAGAGAAACACGACAACAATTGGAAAGAGTAAAAGGGCTTTGTTACAATTGTGATAGAAAATGCACTAAAGGTCATAAGTGTGCTGAGAATAAATTATTTTACATAGAGTATGAATAGGAGGAAGAAAAGGATCAAGAAACATCAAAAGAAGAGGATATACACCAGGACCCAACCCCAGAGAAAGAAGAAATGAATCAAACCATATATTGTAAATAATTGGAAAGAATTACCACTCCTCAAACTCTCAAGATAGAAGGACATATCAAGAAGAAAAAGGTGCAAGAAGTGAAATATCACATCGAGAAAGAAGAAATGAATCCAACCATTTCTTGTAATTCATTGGTCAAAATTACCCACTCCTCAAAC
The DNA here is from genome assembly GCA_000404065.3 of Pinus taeda. Classification (NCBI taxonomy): domain Eukaryota; kingdom Viridiplantae; phylum Streptophyta; class Pinopsida; order Pinales; family Pinaceae; genus Pinus; species Pinus taeda. The sequence continues at coordinate 284,764 of APFE031487999.1, read as the reverse complement.
TACAAGATAGAGGACATATCATAAGAAATGTTCAAGAGTAAAATATACATTGAGCATCAGAAATGAATCCAACCATATCTTGTTAAGGATTGGAAGAATTACACTCCTAAACTCTAATATAGGACATATCAAAGAAAAAAGGTCAAGTAGTGAAAGATCACATTGAGCATCAACAACAAGTTCTCCAACTTTTAAAGGATAACACCACTTTGGTGCAAAATCGAATGAAACAATAGGTAGATCAACATCGTAGTGAAAAATGTTTTGATATAGGTGATTGGGTATTTTTACTACTACATCTCAAGAAAGCTATTTATGAGAAGGAATTTTGGCAATACTACATGTACTTAAGAAATGGAAACCTTACCGAATGGGAAGACACTTCAAGGTAAAAATGGATCATGATAGTCTTAAATACTTTTTAGAACAACTATTATCTTTAGAAGAACAGAAAAAAATGTGTCACAAATATAATGGGTTATGACTTTGACATCATCTATAGAAAATGGAAGCAAATTTTGTTGTAGATGCACTCTCAAGAAAGGATGAGGATGTGGAAGCAATGTTTTGTGCTACTTCTATTATCCAACTAGATTGGATAAACAGAGCAAGGGATTAATGGAAGAAGGATGAGGAAGTATGGCCACTTATTCAAAAGTTGCAAAAGATCCCAATTCAAACAATATTGCCAGAAATCAAAGAGGAAAGAAAAATCATATTAGAACCTAGAGCAGTCACAGAAATAAGAACCCGACAGCTACAAAATCGATCAATTTCAGAGTATCTCATCAAGTGGAAGAACTTACCCGCTGAAGATTCCACATGGGAGGACAAGAATTTTATACAGACGCATCAAGAAGTACTCAAGAGTTAAGGAAAACACTTTTTGAAGGAGAGGGGCATGTTAGGCCCCTATACTACTAGGGTAACCCCTTATTGTTATTAGTACAACCCCCTTATTATATTGATGTACCCATGTAGTGCCCATATTGTTACTATTTTGCCCCATAAAAGCCCACTACTGTTATTATTGTGCCCTTACTTTAGTATTGTTATGTTGGCTTTGATTATATTATGACCCCTTAGACTCCTATATATAGAAAGCAGGTCTTTTCATTTGTATCATCCAAGAATTGTTCATTTGTGTAATGTAAAGGAGGTTTCCACCTTGAAGAGGCTGAATTCTAAGGCATTAAACTATCTTTTCTATCTTTTTGTGAGTTGGTTTCATAACACCTTCTCTAAATGCATGAGAAGGGTATAAATACTATCTAACTAAAGTTTGAAAATAGATTATAGGAAATATCTAAGGAGGTTACAAACAACCTTCCTCTTAAACAACAACTAACTCTAAAAATAAAAGTTATTTGATGAACAGAGGTTATTAAGATGTCTTGTTGTCTACCAACTTTTCCTTTAGGTCACATATATCGGCCATTGGTTTCATTTGAGGAGGTACCCTGAATTGCATTATGACCTATCCTATGAAGATGGCATCTATAAGAGGTGGCAACATCCTTTTTGTTGAATTGAGTGAACAATTCAACGTCATAATTTGGCTATGAGGTTTGACAAGGAATTGCCAATATGCCTCCCAATCAATTTTTTATAATTTTGTGATTGCTTCCCTTTGGATTTTCACCTTTGCCTTCTAGTTTTTATCCAAGTCATTCAAATCTGACAATGACTTTGGTTTACCTTATTTTATCAAGTTGGTGGTGTGCAAAGTGTGATTGACTGCTTTTATTATATTTTTGCCACTCCTGCTGCTCTTGCTACTGCCAATTATGCCTGCTTGATTTGTGCATCCCAATTAGTGAATAATATGTCTTTATGCATTTCTTCTATTTCTGGAAAATTAATGCTTCTTCCTTCTTCAGATTCTTCCCATTCAATGTAGTCAGAGATCTTAGTATTTAAGTCATTAAACTCAGTTCTCTGATCAATTTCATTATCTATTAATTGGTCATTGGTAATCAGATAAGGGGTGATATGGGACATTATCTGGAAAAATAGATCTTATTGTTTTGATAGAATGGACTTTAGCTCCAATGCCTCTTTGATAAATTCATCAATAATAGGGACATCTTCATATTTTTCCATTTCCTCTTGAAACTATTGTATTTTCATGTTCTTTACAGAGATGTCTTCTTCATGGCTTATCCTTAGTACTTCCATACTCTGCTGCAATTGGACTATTTGTTTAGTGGCTTGCTTGTTCACATTTACTTTCTCGATTTCCAGATGTTACTCGAGATGCGCTATTGTTTCTTCCCCTTCCCTTGAAAAAATAGATACTTCAATGTCTTTATCCATGGTGGCAGTAGCATATGCCCTTGTAAATTGTGACAACCTGGTTAAATTTTCAATTGGGTTTGAAGGAATATCCATCCAGACTATATCCATTGGTTCATTACCTGGTGGGATTTCAGGGGTTTCTACTCTCCTTCTTTTCCTCTATCTTCTTACTACAACATTATGCAATGGGTTGTATAATACATAAAGGAGGTATTTCTATAACCTTTAGAATAATTTTAGATGTCGGAAATGTAGGAATGATTTTTGTATTCTGCGAACTTGTCCCTTGCTCATTTGTTGGCTCTAACTCTGAAACTTTCTGAGTTTGTTGTGGAGTCTGGTTTCTGGGAAATATGATGTCTTGGCAGTATCTTGGAGCTTTTTATTAAACTTGTCCCATTCCTACTCCAAATCGGTGCTTTTGCCTTCGAGACTGGTTTCCTTAGGTAACTTATGACCTGTTTTTCAGCTGAACTACTATTCGATTCTGTTGTAGTCTCTATTTCTTGTCTCTTCCATGTATCCTGGGTTGTATTCACTTGAGATTATATACGAGAATTTGGCCCTTCGTTGTTAATATTTATAGTGGGTGTAGGGTTGTCATCAGTAGGTCTTAACAAATACAATGGGATTTTTCTGAGCCTCTGATTTCCAAATTCCCGAAACCTTTCAATGTCATCAGGATTCAAATTCACCTTTCCCCAATTGAATGCTTGTTCGAATGATTCAACTGATTGTAAAAGACCTTCGAATTCATGGTCTTCATGGACATAGGGTTTGAACTTTAGCGTTGTAGTAACATTTTGTGCTACTTTTTCTGGGTCAAATTGTGTCTTTGGAAAAGTATGGAGCCTAAGGCTCTCTAGGTTTAGTAATTCTTTGTTTGCATGGTTGAATTTTGCAAATGAAAATTAACCACACCGGATGGGAAAGGGTAGCCATAATGATTTTTTGTTATCTTCAAGGTCTTGGTTAAGCCCTTCCCAACCGTTTGGTGAGCTATTTCTCTAGCTAACAGCTTGTCGGAGACATACAAAGGGAGTACATGCAGCTCTATTGTACTACCGTAAACTATGATATATGTGAACCATTGTTCAACAAAGTACTTGCCTACTACTAGAAGGTATGTAGTGGCTTCCTTAAAAAATCTGGGGGCTTTCTTATCAAAAATAAATTGATGTAATGGTAGAATAACATCGTGGCATATCTTGTTAAAATGGGGTATAAAATGGGATTCCTAAATATTTTTGTGGCTGAGATGGATGGGTAGGGGTCTTGCAAAGTCCATTTCCAACCCATGATTGGAAACTTAGTACAGAAACAGATGGCATCCATGACATAGGCACTCAAATAAAATGGAGGAAGGTTCTTTGTGGAGGTGGATCTCTTTTGACAATATTCAGAAATAGCAGTAGCTAGGTTATCAGATAGGATAGTGGCCCAATTCATTATGTGAGAATTGACACATGCATCTCTTAAAGGGACCCATTCTATAGAGAACTTGGTATTATTAGGAAATCCATACAATATACATAACATAGAAGCTACATAGTTATGGGGATTTGATAAAGAAGCTATGGGGTACATATCCATCTTATCACATTTGAATTTGTTTTCTAGAACTCTCCAGCCATGAATCATCTTGAAGGGTTCTTCATTATGCTCTGCAAAGTTGGCCTGAGGGTCAGGAAGATGATACATATGTTTCAAGTCTTTAACTTTGCATGATCCCATCAATTCCATCTTTGAGTTATTGAATTGTCTATCTTCAATAGTGAGATTTTCCACCACCCATCTAATCATATCTATGTATGGGAGTATCTTGATTCTTTCTCCTATTCTGTGAAGAAATGAGCAAGCAGCATCTTTGAATTGAACTCCCAAGGGTTTTATTGAGTTTTTTCTTGCCTTGGTGACAGTAATTTTAGGTCATTCATCTTCAAGTCTGTTGTAGATGACTTCCCATGTCGTTGCTCCTCCATCGGTACTGCAAACTATATCAGCAAATATGGGTGACATTTCTGAAACCTCAGACTCTGAAATGCTTTGTTGTTTGTACTTTTGCATTACCTTCCGTAATGACATATCTTTTGAAGCTTGCCTGAAATGAAAGAGAGATATATCAACACACACAATAGAGAGAAATTAAGCTTGAGAGCTCTTTGAAATGACTTTGAATCATGGGAATATTTTGAATGTGATTTTTGTGTTAACTAGCCATAACTTGAAAACATCAATTTCTCTCCTCAAGCTGCTAAAAATTAATTACTTTGTCCAACCACTTAATATTTCATTAAAACTTAGTAACCTCCCATGCTTCATGCTTTATTTTCCACATCGTGAATTTCAAGCATTGGAATATAGCGTTGCTCGAAGATAATGCGAAATGTGATTACGAAAATCGCAATATCGCATTTCACATTTTTTTAAGGGGTGACACAATGGCATGCTTTATGAATTTGCAACTTGAAAAGTGTGATCACATGTTCTTAAAGTGTTGTGATTGGAAAATAACAGCGGGGCTTTATTGCATATCGCATTTCAGTATTTACTTTAAGATGTTTATAATTGTCACATGGAAAACTACGAAATGCTATTTCCGATGAAAGTTTTAAGTATGGGTTGTATTCTAAAGGTTTTAAGTAAACTTGTAGAGTTAGCATTTATTTTCAAAGGCCAAAAATTTAAAAGGGCCCCCATTTATATGTCAAATATTAACTATTACTCTTTATAAATGAGGGGGTTGTTACATAATACAACAAGGTCAAATGGTTACAATATTTGGTTATGATAACTTTTAATTTTTAAGAACTTTTCTCAATTTTTTTTTGGGAAAGAAAGGAAGTTGAATTAAGGGGTAACGCATGGAAACCAGGAAAGATAATCAACTCTAATTGCATGTCAAAGCTTCTAAATAAATAAAAATGGGGTGTAATTGCACAATTATGCTCACTAGAGGTTCAAACATCAAATTCATCTATTTCTCTAGATCTCCAAAAAGTCTTGGAAAATCATTCCAAGGTATTTGAGACTCCCAAAAGCTTCCCACCTATTTTTTATCATAATCATGCTATTAATTTTATTCCAGGAAGTGTTCCTCCAAACATCAGGCCTTACAAATATCCCTATGCCTAAGAGAGTGAAATTGAACATATGGTTGAAGAATTATAGAGGCCGGGATAATTCAACATAGTCAAAGTTCTTTCACTACTCAAGTAGTATTGGTGCACAAGAAGGATGGATCATGGCACATGTGTCTAGATTATAGGGAGATCAACAAGCTCACTATTAAAGACAAATTTCCCATTCCAGTCATTGATGGATTGTTTGATGAATTACATGGACCAATTTACTTCACCAAGTTGGATATTCATTTAGGGCATCATCAAATGAGAATGAAGACTAAAGACAATTCAAAAACAACATTTAGAACTCATGAGGGTCATTATGAATTTTTTATCATGCCTTTTGACCTTACCAATGGACCTTCCACATTTCAAGGTTTGATGAATTCCTTTTTCAAACCCTTCCTAAGAAAATTTATGTTAGTATTTTTTGATGATATACTAATCTACAACAAGTCTTAGAAGGATCATGTTCAACATGTCGAATGTTATAATTGAAAATGATATCCTCATCAGGTCAGAGGAAAAAGACAGTTTGGTTGAAGACATCACCAAGCTCACACGCCTATTTTCCAAGGTAATGCTCTCCCCATGCATGAGCCAGGGTGCGTTAGTCCCTAGGGTAACTAATTGCTTTTCCTAAAGGACAATGTTAGCCAAGTTTTGTGAGATTCTGGAGGTAAAAAGAGCAGGTTGAATAACTAGTATCCCACTTTTTACTCAAATGTCATCCCAAAAAGCAAGAAACATCTACCCTTGGCTTGTCTAAGGATACTACCATTTCTAACGGATTCTAATGGAAGGGGAAAGAGAAATAAAGCAAGGAAACATCCTATATTTTTCCAAAGGGAACTCATGAAAGAGTTGGAAAGGATAAGCCTCTCATCATCTATATATTGGAGGCTTGGGCATTGTGAAAGAGGTCGAAGGATTGTCAACTAATTGTCGAAGCTTTGTGTGAGATAGTTGCTTTACTACCAAGAGGTTAATAATAGAGAGAAAGAAAGAAGCCTAGAGATTAAGGGAGGCTTGATTCACGAGATGGTTGTAATAATTATTTCTTACTTAGTAATATAGACATGTTGTTGTGTTGTTTACTTGATGGTGCCGATGTCATGATTTCTTACTTGTTGATTTATTACCATTATTTTATGAGTAGCTTAGATGCATGTGGTTTTCATATATTTATTTATTGGTGCTTTCATTATCAAATTTAATATATTGTAGTATTACTCTATGTCTTGTTTATATGCAGGTGTTGATCTAGTAGCTAGCAAATGGGTCTTCCGCTCTACTACATTGGCTTCTCCAACAAAACTGCAACATGATTTGAGCTAATCTCTTCCTTCTTGCTTTGAATGTCACGCATTAATATGGATATGTATATGCTTATTTGTGCTAGTTGCAGTTAATATGAATGGTCTACCTTCGATACTAGGAAGATCCTTGAGGTTATTCCAGCCAAAACCACCAGTGCATTAATCCCTATAGAAAAATTCGTGACTTCGTTGGGGACTACACTTAGTTCCCGATTTTCTCCTTCCAAGTTCCTAGATCTCTATTTCTTCCCAGACCCTCCTTTTCCTTTTGGTTCCCTTTCTGACCACTTAGGACTATTCATAACCTTATGTGCTATGCTTAGCCTTTGATTTGACCCTGAAATACTGTTTTTACAGTTTTTCCCCACTAACGTATCCTAGTAGTGAAAACTAGTGAGTTAAAATTCTTTGTTGGCTTGCAGATAGAGAGTTAGTCCTACCATTAAGGCTCTGTAGCCTCTCCTAAAGTGCATTAGCCAACCAAAATATTGATCAACAAACTATTCTGTGAATTCTTGGGCTGGCGAAGTTGCCTATATTCTGTTTAAGGATATGCAGTTGTGCACTTGTGTTTGGTTGCCTGTTTTCTGAGCATGTTTTCTTTTCTAGGAAAATAGCTTAAGTGCTTATGTTTTTCATGAAAAGAAAATAAAAATTTGTTTAAATTTTTTCTGCTTTAAGTTGGTTATATTTTTCATCTGTATATCAGGTTAGTTATTAGAGAGAATTGCATGTATGCAAGTTGTGCTAGTGTTTACTACATTAGATGCATGGTGCTCATTGAGGTATAAATGATTCTCTCCTTGTAGAAATAATTCGTTCATCAAATTGAAACTAAAAATCATTTTCTACATGGTTTGTGTTAGATTCTCACAAAACTCCATATGTCAACACCCCTTCTGAAGACATTAATAAAGTAACTCTAAAATCTTTCTCATAATAAAAACAATCAGCAACTCTTTTGAGTATACACACATATTAGTCTAGGTTAGGATCTTGGGCTAGGTAGTTGTGAGTTGACTGACCAAGATCATAAAACTGAGGCTAGCGTCATTGAAGAGGGAAAATCCTAATGCACTCATACTATGCAGGACCACTCTAATCAAAGTGGAGTTAAATGTGAGACAACATTGGAATGTGAGAGAAGGTATCTCGCCTTCAACTGCATCTCCCTTGGGTATTCTATGGATCGGGGATCCCTTCGGGGGTATCGAAGCTAAGTCAGGGACTCAGGTATCTTGACCACACAATGTACTCTCTGTGACCATGTCCCCCCCAGTAGTGTCTATGATTTGAGGTAACCATAATGGGCAAACGTTTTTAGGGATGAGCATAAGGTGACTGAGGTGGGCTACCCTAGTACCTAAACAGATGAACCTACTTTGTCTTTAGTTTTTGGGAGGCTATTCGTCTTCACGAGAGTACTTGACCCCTTAATCTAAGGTTTGGGTAAAGCTCAAGAGTAATCATAGCTATATATTTGTCCAACTCTCTCTTTTAGCCATTATGATACTCAGTTTCATCTCCAACAAATGGTGGTTATCAGCCAAAGTCATATCTGCTAACTTCTTGTTGATTGACCTTTTAGAGTATTTTGTATTTTTTAGGTGTTGGTTTGTTATCATTGAGACTGTAATCAATATCACTATAATTTTTTTGATATAATATATCAGCCACCATGGCTACATATGGCCCTTTTCATCAATCTTGGCAACAACATGTCCTTCCTCCACTGATTGCGAAGGATCTGTTGACCCTCGGTGATCTGGATTACCCCTCTTTGGGTAATCAATCTCTAGTTTCTAACACCGAATCAAATAATACATCCCAAGACACTATACTAACATAGGATTTTTCAATGAAGGATCTGTACCTCCTTATAATCCTCCTCACACTGATCCCTTGGGACTAATACTAATTCAGGTAGCACCTGTACCTACCGTGTCTCTGACTATACCTACATCGACAATTCCCTCAGTGACTAATGGGTTTGGGGTTTTGTGGACAACTTCGGTCAACCCTCACTTTCGCAGCTGATAGTCAGTAATACAAAACTGATTGGTAACCCCTCTATCCAAACTATGCCAAGTTCGAGCAACTTAGTTACACCGACCATAAGTAGAACCCCGTACATACCATTTTATGCCCCTTTTGTGTCTCCTCCTAGACCTTTTACCGGTGCTCCAAATGGATTTGTTAGCACAGGTCCCTTCAGTAATCCCTTTGGTTTGAATCCTCTGTTTACTTCAAATACCTAGGCTCAAATGCCAGGGGAAAATGTTCCCAACATGCACATACCAGTAAGGTGAATTACCATTTCCCCTCTCCCTATAGGACAAGATGGAAATCATTAATTGACATCAATCCTCCAAATGTACACTACCCTAGCATTAGTCATGTGCCTATGGCCAACTATATGGCTGGAAAGATCCCTCAACCTAGTCTCGCTCAATCCATTTGGGCACCCCCTTCTCAGCCTCAATTGAGTCAAGGGGGAAATTTTTATCCTAGGGGAAATCAAGCTTATATCCCCCAGCCTAACATCCCTTATGGAAAGCCACCCTATATGATTACTCCTCCACCGCAAGGAAACTGTTATCCAGAAAACCCTATGTATATTGTTGGTAAAAATATGATGTGTGGACCCTAAGGACCCTCAAGTCATTCGCTATCACCTTGGTCAGACTTAGGGGCACCAAACACTTTGTCTTTTTTGGCAACACTCAACATCCTCGATCTATAGAAAATGACCAATGGCCCCATCTACCCTAACTTACATTGGCCTCAAATCCCACACAAAATACCTATCGACATCCTGAAGTTTGAAGGAAAACAAGAGGATGATCCAGGTACACATGTGACCACCTATCATCTATGCTGCATATCAAACTCCATGGTGGATGACAGTATCTTACTCTAACTCTTCCCTCGCACCCTTACTAGAAATTCCGCCAAGTGGTACATTGAGTTACCACACGTGTCAGTTAATACCTTTGGTTCCTTGGCGATGGAATTTTTAAAGAAATTTCAGTTGCCCATCCATTACGAAACTAGGATGAAACTTCTTACTACCTTATGCCAAGACACCTCCACCCACATATCCAATCACATTCATGAATGGAGACATAGGCAGAGGCTAGTCAAAGCCCCCATTCTGGCTTATCTATTAGCAAATTTGTTCTGTAAATCTCTTCTTCCCCAAATCTCCAAGGACATTGCCTTAGGTGGTGCATTCAATGAAGACCAATCCATTTTTCATGCCCAACATTGTATGACGTAATCCACAATTCCCCCGAAACTTCCAATGCTCCCATTACTCAGCAACCCGACACGCACACTAATGGTATCATTGGCACTACCTCTAGGTTTGTTTTAAAACAACTTAGTAGGAACATTTCCTAGTTGTCTATTGATCCCACTACTTCTACTCAATTGACTACTCTTCCTATTGCTTCGATAAGCTCTGTACAGTCTATGCAAGAACCCAACGAAAAGAAAAAGAAGAATAAGAAAAATACCTCTCCTTCTGAAGAGTAACCAACCAAGCAATCTAACCAAAATCAGAAAGTCGTTGCACCACCTGATAGTGGAAAGGACAAAGCTATCAAGTTCCCTTGCAAAATCTATGTGTAAGACCATATGACACATCTATTTCTACGTCTCTAAGAATGCACAAATCTTCTTGCTCAAAAGGACACTAGCTGGACCCCCGTGGTCCTACACAACCCTTTCCCTACCCACCAGCAGCAACATCTTATTGCGAACCTGCCTCAACCCCTACAAGGGGGAAAATATAGTTCAAATCATAATTACTCTGGTGAAGGATCTTCAAACATTTACACCTTTGAAATGATTGATCTTCAAATGTGAGTGAAAATTTATGGAGCTTCAATCACTAACGCTCAAGATGCTACCTTAATTTGAAACCCACTGCTGCCCAATGATCTTGATATTGAAAGGCCTGTTCCTAATCTTATAGTTCACCCCCCAAAAGGGAAACTTTATTACACAACACATAATACATCTGCATGTGCTACCCATAACTAGAGTATTGTAGAAAACTTGGCACAAGCACTGTCAGCTATGTCTGCACTCGAAGTATTCTAAACTTGTCGAGCACAATGGAAATCTCTGCTTCGGCTCTTGGTTTGATTGACCCACAAGATTCCATGCTAGCAATATTCGACAGGGATAAATGTAAACTTTGCCTTTCCCACCAACTTTCATTTCAGGTGCAAACTTTTTTGAAATTCTGAGGTGTACATAGAAGTGTCATTAATGAAGGCGCTTCAAATTGTGTCATGTCTACTACATGTTGGATCACCTTGGGTTCTCCAACCTTCTCTCCGTCGTTGAATTCCCTTAAAGCATTTGATGGCCATACATTCATCCCAAAAGGTTACCTTGTCGACTACCCCATCACTCTGAGTGGGAAAATAGTAACAGTGGAAATTGAAGTCGTGGATTGAAAACTCGACTATAATCTTATTTTGGGTTGTAGTTGGACTTATGCCATGACTAAAATCGTGTCTATGATTTTCCACATCATCTTATTTCCATTGGATGGAAGAAGAGTCACGATGGACCAGTTGTCCTTCTGCGCCCCAGATTACTCCCCGTTGCCTAGTGGCACCGTAACTTTAGTGGGTGGCATACATGAATCTTATGTCAGTATTCATACTGGTCATTGGAAGGGTTCTTCCTTGATGGGTTTCATTCCTATCTCCCCTCTCGAGGCTCTATAGATGGTTTCTATGGTCTCCACTATTCCTCATGACCCAACCGATCCCTTGATCCTCCTGGTACCTTCATACATTGACTCTTATGTAGAACAAATTTCATCTTCACCAGTTGAAATGACCTATCAAGCCATTCAATTTGCATTAGATTCTCTTGTCACTTTGGTTATGACCAATGGTACCATCTCCTCTCCCACATCTTCTCCCTCTAACAATCTCCTCAATCAAGTCCTACCTTCGAACGAAGTTTTTTGATAGATAAGGTGTCTATAGGAGTAACCTTGCGAAAGCTCTCACAATTGCATTTCAATATCTAATTCGAATGCAACCCCTATACAATCTTGTCATTTGAACCACCTGAAGTTGTTCCCATGAGTTATAGAACCGCCCAAACTTTGGATTCATAAGGGAACATTTGCAATATTACAAAGACAATGCTCATTGATATCTCAATCAAGATAACCATCGTGGAAAATATACAGATTAGAGTTGATTGCAATCCGAAGGAAATTGCAAGCTTCACATTCATTTTCAAGGATTTCGTGATGTATTTAATTGGTCTTATGAGGAAATTCCTAGCATAGATCCATCTATCATCGAGCATAAGATCAAGGTTTATGACAATGTTAGGCATATCTACTAAAGACTCTAATCAATCCACCCATGCAAAACTGCAGCCATTAAGACTGAGGTGGGAAAAGTATTACGTTTTAGTTTCATTTACCCCATTCCTTTTATGGAATGGGTTTCCAATATGGTTCCTGTAGATAAAAATTATGGTACCATCTGGGTCTATGTCGACTACCAGGATTTGAACATTGCGTGTCCATAATTATCTGACCCTGTTCATTGACCAGATAATCAACGATTGTATTGGTTGTGAATCCTTCTCCTTTATGAGTGGTTTCTCAGGATATAACCAGATTGCCATAAAACCTATGGATCAATAGAATACCACCTTCATTTCTCCCTGGGAAATATTTACATATCGAAAACTCCCATTCGGTCTAAATAATGTTGGAGAAACCTTTCAATGGGCCATGGATTACACATTCCATGATATCAAGCACATTGCTTAAGCTTACTTGGACGACCTCCCAACCCATTCCACAAAGAAAGGCCAACACCTAGTTCACCTCCAAGCAATTTTTGTTTGGTACGGGTTCTATAACATCTGTCTGAATCCACACAAACGTGTATTCTTTGTTGAGTCTGGACACCTACTTGGTTTCATTGTCTCCAAACATGGGATTAGGGTTGATCCCGTTAAGGTGAAGGAAATTACTTAATTTACCATTCCATAATCTATTTTACATCTCCAACATTTGCAAGGAAAGGAAAAATTCTTATCACGATTCATCATGAACTACGCCACGCTGACAAAAGGCTTTATGTGCCTATTAAAGAAAGGAGTACCATACTTGTGGGATTATCAAGCCCAATGATCATTTGATGCCTTGAAAGAGGCACTTATATTTGCCCCACTGCTTAGTGCTCCCAACTGTTTGTGTGCCTTTCTCTTATACCTGTCATCCTCACCATCCTCCGTTGGTATGGTGTTGGTTCAAACTCACAATGATCTTAGTGATCATGTGATCTATTATCTCTCAAAAGCCATGGTTGGGCCCAAACTCTGATATTCACATGTGGAAAAGCTATCCTTGGTAGTTGTCTTTACTGTAAATTTCTTCTGACACTATATACTGTTGCGACAGAATACAATCATTACTTTGGGGAATCCCATGAGACACATTTTGTCTTGTGAAGTCATTTGAGGAAAATATTCCAAATGGATTGTTATCCTCCACCAATTTGATTTGGTTTTCTCCACTATCATAGCAAAACAATCCTTAGTCTTCACATAATTATTATCAGACCTTCCCATAGTTGATCCAAATGAAATATCCCATGATCCTCTCTGGGATGAATCTTTCTATCTGATCAACTCAATTTACTCTTGGTATGGAGACATTCTTGTCTACCTTCATGCACAATGATTCCACCATGATCTATCGTAAAGTGACCATCATTGCATCTACCACCAAGCTCGACATTATTTAGAGTTGAACAATACTTTATATTGTCGTGGCACTGATACAGTTCTTTGAAGTTGCCTCAATCATGAATAGGCAGAACACCTTTTAAATGACTCTCATGCTAGGGCATGTGGCAGTCATCTTTCTGGCATGGTTACCACCAGTAAAATTCTACACATAGGATACTACTGATTGACCTTATTTAAAGATTGTATTAAGGGAGTCCAATAGTTTCATCCTTGCCAAATATTTACCAAGAATATGTGTGCACCCTTGAACCCCCTACACCTAGTTATCTCCGTCGACCCCTTTTCCAAATGGGGCATCGACTTCGTCACATGCAACCCCACATCCTCTGATGGACACCACTACATTATTGTCTCTATGGACTAATTTACAAAATGGGCATAAGTCATTCCGACTTCCTATACTGATGGAGAAACCTCAACATTATTCCTATTCAATAAGGTGATCTGTCATTTTTGCGTGCCCCACATGATTGTTATCGACCATGGTTCTCAACTTTAGAACCACATGATTCCTAACTTAACATAGTTTCTAGGTTTGAGGAAGGAACAATCTTCCTCCTTCTACCCCCAAGCTAATGGCTAAGTGGAGGTCATCAATGAATTCCTAAAAACCATGATCTGCTAGTTAGTAGGGAATCACAAAACCCACTAGCACCATATGTTATATCCTTCATTGTCGGTATACCAAACCTCAGTCAAAACTGCTACAAGATTTACTCTATTCTAGTTGGCTTATGTCCTAGAAGCAGTGCTACCTATCGAGTGCCAGATTCCTTCACTAAAACTAGTTTTTGAACTCTTTCCCAACACCACCGTTGAAGAAGAGCACGTGCTATCTCTCAATCAACTAGACAAGACTCACCCAGATGTCACACTGGCCCTCAAAGCCCATAAGGATCTAGTCAAACCCTAATAGGACAAAAATGTTAAGCCTTGTTCTTACCAAGAAGGTGAGCTTGTTCTACTTTACAATCAAAAACACAACATCTTAGGGGAAGGTATGCTTCAACCATTATGGATCGGTCCATATGTCATTACCAAGTTCCTCTCAAAAAGTGCTTATGAACTTTAGGACTGTGACGAATCCCGCTCATGAATCCCTACAATGAGCTCTATCTGAAAACGTATTATGCCTAGTATTCCACTAGGGCATTTTCTTTGTAATTTTATGTTATAAGTTTCTCTTCTTTTGTTGTGACTAGATTTTTTGGGTTTTTATGAGTATTTGTCTCATGTATGTCTCTTGTTGCACAGATGTATTCGTTACCCTTATGATACATAGGATACGTCGATGGTGCCAGCTATCACACACGACACATTGCATCAGCTGCTTGGGTCATTTACACACCTGAGTCAGAACTACTAAGTTTCGAGGGAGATTTTCTTGGTACTAACATCAACAATATTGTAGAGTATATGTTTGTAATTGCACTTCTTATTGAGGCATCATCTTGGGACATCTCCAATTTGGTGCTTAGTTAGACTCGTAGCTAGTCATTATGCAATTCACAAATAATTATAAAATTCACATTCCAATCTTGTTATGTCATTATTTAAGGGTACAACTCTTGGAACGTCAATGTGATTTTATTACATATGAACACATTCCTCAAGAATTTACTGTAGTAGCTGACTCGTTATCAAATTATGTATTAGATTGGCAATTGTCTCATTCATTATAGATACATGCATGAAAGTAAAATTTTACACTGTTAAAAATTTACAAAAAATTGAAAACAACACATTTACATCATAAATCGCCAAATATATGTGTAATATATATATATATATATATATATATGTATCAAGTCCAGTCTTTTAACATCAAAAATTCCCAAAAATTTGGAGTTTCTAAGTACAAAATGGCTTTACTAAGCCTCACTTTGACACCCGTTGGCTATACCATACTACTGCTAAGC
Organism: Pinus taeda; assembly: GCA_000404065.3. Lineage (NCBI taxonomy): Eukaryota > Viridiplantae > Streptophyta > Pinopsida > Pinales > Pinaceae > Pinus > Pinus taeda. Next base: position 269,299 of record APFE031487999.1, on the reverse strand, counting down.
CTGCTACTCATGATAACTCAAAAAAAATCTATCCAACCTCTTAAGAGGTACCACAAATCGCTCGGGCACACCCACCGTGTGTTATTTCATATGAGTTGGTATTTCCCTCATGGGAAGAGAACACAAAACCATTCTCAAACCCTCAAGGTTCCTAGCAACCTCACAAAGACTATGTGTGTCATCTCCCTCTTCAGTGGCTTCCACACCTGCTCCAGCCCCAGGTAGCTGATCACCCCACCTAGCATGGAGAGGAATGCCTACAGGATGTACTGGTGCAACATCTATGTCAAGCAAGTGCTTCATGTTAGTACTTATTCACCCATAATAAAAAACATTACATAAATTTCATAAGTTAAAAAATACATTTTGTACTCTAATCAAATCCTCTTACCTTATGCCCCCCATTGAGTGTGAGGTGGAAAAATCAATTCTGGATCTTGAGTGTAATTCATGCCTACATAGGCATAATCATCAATCATGAAAATCTAGTCATTGAGCCACTAAAATAAATCATCTTCGAAGAAGTGTCTAATTGACCCCCCTTTAGTCTGAGGTGATAGGGAAGCCCATCACTCCTATATTGGGTCCTTGGGAATAGCTAGACTTAGACTTGTGTGAGGCGTTAACATGAGCACTCTCTCAAGAAAACAATATATGATAAGAGTATCATACCGAAACTCTTTTTGGGCATGAATCTTGCACGTTGCCAATTCTGATTTCACCTAGAAAAGAACTCTCTCACACTAGTTGAATATATGGGGCTGCAAGTAGTCATTGGCTAGTAACAGTTGAGCTTTTTTCCCTATGTGTTGGCTCTTGGACCCTGCCAAGTACACGATCATCCAAAGAATGGCCCTCATAGGCCTAGTCCTGATCCACTCGATGGGGACCTTGTTAGTAACTAATTGACTACATGGCCTACAATGAGTCTAGACCAAATCAATGGTGGTTCATGGATATACTCTGCCACCAGTTAAGTTTACTTATGCACCTCTGAATGGTAAATCTATAAGAAAGTAAATATCATCTCTTTCGATCGCAAGCTCATGATCCTCGAACCTTAACACACCTTGTTGCTCATCCCATTGTTGGATAATGTAGTAGAGGAGTTCTTCCTAGGCCTTCATCATGTTATGTCTAGCATAGTTCATCAAACTGCATCTACGCAAAGCAAGTAAGAATGCTAGATCATTAAGCATTTGTAGGTATTCATTATCATGATCTTGTTCCCTCTAAAAACTCATGTTGATGGTTCAAAACTTGCATCCAAACACCCTTAAATCAGTCATTTTGCTCCTAAAAACCCTAGGAATTCAAGCTTGGGGGTTTTACCTTGCACCCAGGTAGCCTAACACTTCTCCCCAAGGCCCATAGGGAGTGATAACACATCCCTGCAGAATAGGAAGAGAGTTTAATGCTCCCCTTGCCTTGGGAGGCCACATTAGGCACAATAGGCTAACTAGGGCTTCCTCATAAACTAAAATTTCACCCCAAAAATAGTTGAAAAAGGTAACAAAATGCAAGATGAGGGTTGGACCATCTATTGGGAATAGACAACACATCGAATGGTTGCATGGATTGCTAGCTATCATTCAGGGACGACCTGCTCCTTTTGCACTCCAGAACACTCTCACGAAACTCAAATGGTGAAAATGAAGGATTTCAACCCTTCTTATAATCACTCTAGAGGTATGAATCACCTTAGCTAGTCATTAAAATTAAATTTTTTCATTCCTATGTCATTTATCATACACCATTTTGATATTCTGTCAATATTACTTATGCTTTGATGAATATTTTTGTTATGAAACCATCTCACAAAAAGATAGAAAAGATAGATCAACGCCTTAGTAATAAGCCTTTTCGAGGGGGAAAATTCCTTTACATTACACAAATGAACAATTCTTGGATGATTCAAATGACAAAATCTCCTTTCTATATATAGGAGTCTACGAGGTGTTATCGGGAAATCTAGTGTCCACTCGGAGCTGCTAGTCCCACTGAGACTGGTAGCTCTCTTAGAAACAAACAAACTAAAACTACTTTCTCTTTCCTTTATGAGAAGTAGATAAGAGGGGAACAAAGGACACCAACCTCAGTCTTGCACTTGGTTCCTTGTTTGGTTCCTCTCCCTTTTGATAGATCTTTGTTGCTTCTCCTTCCTCTACCCAGCTTCAAAGAGGACCTTTGGGATCAAAGCAGCATAATACTATCGAAGAACAGAGATCTACAACCATAAACAATACAGGACCAGATATATATTTGACCACACAAATGCATATATCATCAAACATACAAGAATGTGGAGGAAAACTTGAATAGCTTTATTAATATCAAGAATAAAAAATAGGATTACAACCAATTGTTCTGACCCAACATCGTCCTCTCAGCATGAAATCCCTTCTTCACCTCATGAAAATATTATACCACCCAACACTATGATGTTGCACCAGGAAACCAATAGCACTTCCTTACAAGATACACGATTCCAGTCCCCTGGATCTCTGTGATGAGGGATCCATATATAGATGATTGCAGGGGGGTGAGTCAGCTTCTGGGATTTTGATTAGTGTCCCCTCTCTGATAGTTCTTGATTCCACTTGGAGATTAATGATCTCTTACTCATCCCTGGGCAAATTCAGAGAGGCAAGTGTCACAAGAGAAGTTTATGGAAGATTCCATGATCATCCACCTTGCAAATTGTCTCTGCCATTTGTCCTCTCTCACCCATCGCACCCTACAGAAGGGTTTTCCAGTATGCATCACACTTTTTACTCTAAGAAGGTGGGATGCATCACACCCTCTGCACTGGACAGTCTGTATAGTCAACTTTTAACCAGTTCTGAGTAGCTTTCTGTGGAGAGCTTCTGGGAGATGATGTAATCAGCTCACCTTGTTCCTTTAGGGTGTGAAGCAACACTTTTAGGGACTTAGAATCCCTTGGTTTATGGACATGTATGATTGGGGTTGCAGTGCCCAAAAATGTCTATAACAGTTGCCCCCTAAAGCATGAGGTTGTTAATCTTTTGATGTCAGGTGAAATGCTTTACCTATGAGGATCTGAAGCTTTTTCGAGCTAGAAGGCGACCTGTAATAAGATACAATACAATAAATTATCTTCATAATATTTTTCATGATGTAGCTAAGGCAGGTATTCCCATGCTCATATTTATAAATTCATTTTCATGTACATAGGACAGACAACCGTTTGTGTAGCATACTTATGATTCAGATGGAGTCATCATCCTTTGATTCAGATGATCATCTGTTCGGAAAATGATGTACATTTGATGTTTTTATATTCCTGAATATATCACAGCTTGGATGGATGAAACTAGTTCTTGGGTCTTCAAACCAATTTAATATTCACTCGGAGTATAAGTCGATCCATGTGAAAGATGTTCTGGAGTCGAACATGTAAAGACATCGCCTGATTACCAGTCAATAATGTAAGTTGTTAACAGGCGCAAGAGTAATCACCGATAATGATGATGACCCTGAAGGTACTAAAATACAATTCACGTGGTATGAAAATTGGACTTGGCGTCGAACACCACGCAAAAACTCTCGGTCGAAGGCCATTGATGTAAACTTGTCACCGAAAGTGAGAAACTTTCCATTGAGGCATGCAAGCTTCAAAGTACTGAAAGGGTTGTTCCTAGGTCGACTTCTTGGATAATGAGCTGATGTCGACAAGAAGTGACCCATCATAGGAGGGCCTTAATGAATCCCACATCTATGACAGGGAATGGAGCAAATGATTTTGGAGGTGAAAACGATCTGATGATACAGGGTTCAAGGTGGCGATCATGAAAGAATGGAGCATGAATGTATTGCAGTGGATGAGACACATGTGAATTCTCTGAGTGACTTCTCTTGAACATATCGGTGACACTGAAATGGATTGGTAGCATTAACTCCAAAGATGGATGGTACAATGGACCAATGGTGATATGATCGGTGAACGGAATAACCCAACCCAACTCAAACGTGGAGTGAAGGTCTCATGTTCAAGAGAAACTTGCTACCAATAAAGTTTCTTCAAGTTTTATTCCCAATTTTCCCCAGTCATTGTTGACGAGTACCTCTTTATTTTTATCAAGCTTGAGGAGGATAACATATTATTGTTCTATAAATTGCCCTTCGAGTGAACTCATCGCTATGTTTTAACGAGCCTAGCGACAGTGAAACTCGTTCTCGTCCATTTGGATAAGTTTGTCACTATTGATTTTAACGACAACGATAAATCAGTCCTTTTTCAATTTTAGAGAGTCTAAAAAGGGATGGAAAGGAAACTCCAATAATCCTTTTTCGTCATATAATCCCTTAAGTCCAAAAAAGTATAAAATAATACGAAAGGGATGAATTTTTTATAGTTTTAATGAGCCAACAAGACAAGTGCTCAATCTTTTTGTGTAATAATCTCTCAGGTCCAAAAAGATTAAAATCTAGAGGAGGGGTAGCACTTCCGATAACTTTAACGAGCTGGAGAGGCCAATCACTCAACAATATTTTCATTTTTTATGAGTCAGGTGAAAAGAGCTTAAAGGAGACTCATTTTTTGAGGAACGAGTGATAATTTCGGGTAGAAATTGATTCCAGGTAAGGTTTGGAATTTGCCAATCATGGCAGTGTCACAAGGATGGCTAATAGAATCACTCGTCGCAGATGTTCCTCAAAAAGGGTAAACAATCAAATGGAGGCATATGATCAGCCAAAAATAGAGTGGAGGTGATGATGAGAACATGACCAAGGCTCAAAAGCTGATGATAATGTGTTGACCATGGTTATTTACCGGAGATTGGTTCATTTTTTAATGAGCTTAAACTCTAAGGAAAACATTTTCTCATTGCTTAGGTTTAATTTTTAACAAGCTTGAACTTCACATAAAAACTGCTTGTGGCGGGTTTATTTTTTAACGAGCTTGAACCCTGCGGTAATGCTACTCATGATAAGTTTGCATGCCCCCCAAGCTTCATTGCATTCAACACGGTGGTTGGAATGAAGGTTTACCTTCGAGATCTTTGAAAGACTCGATTTGGAAAGGGAGTTGTTTCATTTTTTAATGAGGTTGACATAGTAAAAGAACTATCCTCATGACTCCTTGTCTCATTTTTTAACGAGGTCGACATGAGATAAGAACCATCCTCAGAATCCACCGTATTTACAGTATTTGATGGAAAATAAAAAACTGAAGGATGATTAAGGTTGCTGGAATAATCTTTGTGGTAATCCAGAAGATGGGAATGATGGTGGTGATCTTCCCTTGGTTCCTCTTCTATCATCATTAACTGAATGATTCCTTCATTTGTATAATCTACATGTGACTAGGGATCTGAAGAGGTTCTATATTCCTTAGACCTATCTATCCAAACACTCGATGAGCGTTGATTTGGGTTTGCCCCCCAGGCCAAGAAAATTGATTGCTACAATATTTCTAAAATGGCAATGATCCATGTTGTTAAAATGTTCAGGAATATTCTGAATCCAGAAGATTTCATATTGTAAGTTCCCATCGTGGCCACTTCCACCAGATGGTTTGGAGGTGGTAGGGCAAAAAACCCATCAATGTAGGGTCTTTTAGTAGGCCTACTCCGATATTTTGAGGCGAATGAGGGCTTCCATGGATCATTGGAATGCTTCCTGTAACTTGTCAACTGTTGGGGAGAAATGTTTGTTGGTCGATGACTGTAATTCTTCCTTGGAAGGGAAATGCAACCTTCCTGAAGTACATCGACACAATGGTAGACATAGCATATATCCAGGGCCTTCCCAGTAGGATGTTGTAATCGAGGTTTCTATCGATAACTTCAACATCAATTTCTACTATTTTTCCCCCAGTTCGACTTGCAAGTTACTCAATATCCCATATGGGGTGTATGTTCATCCATCAAATGCTTTTAATGCCATTGATGATCGTGACAAGGATGGAGATCCTAAAGTTTTCCAGCAACTCATCCACATAATACATGTAGATTCCCCCTCATCAATAATTGTTCTATGAATAGTTTTGTTGAGGGCTTTCACTTGAATAAGGAAAGCTAGTTGAGCTGGTAACTGAGGGTCATATCCTTTGTGATTAAAGGCCACAAGATTGGAATCTTTTGGTTCAATCCCACCTATCGCTGACAATAAAGCCTACTTTTGGGAGCGGCAATTTTGCAGTACCTCAAGCGTCGACATAGCGGACGGCGATTGGGTCAGATCCTCCATTATATTATAATGTTGTGCTGCTTTGGCACGAGGATTAAACGTCGATTTGTATACTACTCCCTTTGGCAGTTTTATCGTTAGTTCAGGAGTGATGGGTGGCACAACTTCTGTTGAAGTTGTTGTCGAACTACCAGGCTAATCATTATCCTTGTTTTTCGACATCTGTGGATTCCTGTAATCTTTATTCCTTGTCCATATCAAGGCATCATTTAGCTGCTTCGAAACAGACAACATTAGCACTTGGGATGGGGAAGCATTGGTTGTAGCAACCAGATTGTTCTTGGGTTCGGAAACAGATCAATCAATACTACTGAGGGTTTTGAACTCTTGAAGAATTTTCTAAGCTCAACTTTATATGGACAATCTCTCATCCAATGATCCTCATCACATATACAGCATGGATGACTTGGTTTCCTATCTCTAGAAGGGTTTGCAGAAGATTTTTTAGGAGATGACTCCTCTTGTTTCTTCTTCTTTCCTTTCTTTTTCTTCTTGCCTCCTGGTTGCTTGGGTTCTTTGCCTTTGTTAGTCGACATGGCATTTACTTCTGAGGCGAGAAGTTCTTCATTTGCATTTTGACTTGAAACTGTATGGGCCTTCTTTGACGTAGCCTTTATGGTTTTCGTACTGGTCATACCTATCACGACAACGCCGGCATGAGAGTCTTTGTTTGATTTAGGAGGGGGAGGAATAGAAAATTCTGGTCTAGGAGCATCAAGGATTTTATCGTAGAGCATGCCAGACTGTGTATACATCAAGTCTAGATATTGTGCATGAGCAATAACTTGCTCATTAGTGACAACTCCTCCCTTTGCCACATCTTTTGTAATAGAAGGTAACAATGACTTAATAAACCATTCAGCCAACAGCTAATTAGGAACATATGTTTTTACCATTCTACGACGACGTCACCACTCATGAATATTGTTGGGTATACGACCATAGGGGGTCCGGGGGCCAGCAGTCCCCCGGTGGGGGCTCAGGGGCAGCACCCCCGAAGCTAAAAACAGATGTAAATTTGCCTTGTAAAAGTATAGTAATGTCTAGTCAATCTGATCCGTTCATTAGGCGGATGATCTGACGGTAGAACTTATGTTTAGTTTAGGGTTTTTTTCCCTAGAAGGCAACCCCTCTCTTTGTATGAGGGCATTTGTATTTGAGGCGGTGATAGAAGTGTATTTTGTGTGAGCGAGAAACAGATAGGTGAAACTGTGAGAGAAAACAGAGGATATTACAACGGTTTTGTTGTAGCTTGTGTCTCTTCATTTTGCTGGATAATAGAAAGGAAGGACTGGCTATTGGAGGTGGACGTAGCCCAAACTGGGTGAACCACATATATCAGTGTCTCTCTTGGTAGTGGTATCAGAGCCAAGTTGGTAGTGGTATCAGAGCCAAGTTGTTAGTGGTATCAAAGCCAAGTTGGTAGTGGTATCAGAGCCAAGTTCGAAGTTAGCCACAAGGCCTGATATTGCACATGCAGTGGGAGTTGTAAGCAGGTACATGAACAATCCAGGAAAGGAACATTGGATGGCAGTGAAATGGATTCTCAGATATTTGAAAGGTACCACAGATCAAGCATTATGCTTTGGTGGTTCAAACATTTCTCTACAGGGATTGTTGATGCAGATATGGCAGGTGACAGAGATAACAGGAGGAGCACTACAGGATATGTATTCACTGTTGGTGGAACAGTTGTCAGTTGGATTTCTAAAATCGAAAGTGTTGTTGCACTTTCAACAACAGAAGCAGAGTATGTTGCTGCTACAGAGGCTAGTAAAGAAATGATTTGGTTACAAAGGTCTATGGGTGAATTGGGTAAGGAGCATGATATGGGCACGTTATACAGTGATAGCCAAAGTGCCATTCATCTTGTAAAGAACTCAGCATTTCATTTCAGGACTAAAAACATACAGCTCAAGTACCATTTCATACGATCAGTGTTGGAAGATGGAGATTTGAAGCTAGAAGAGATACCCACTAGTTAGAATCCTGCAGATATGCTAACAAAAGTTGTAACCAAGGAGAAACTGAGAATATGCTCAGTTTCAATTGGTCTTCAAGGATGACAATGAAGATGAGAAATAGCCAGGTCCAAAAAGGAGTCATTGTCTAGCAAATGAAGTAGTGGTGGAGTTGCTACAATCATTCTCCAAGTGGGAGATTGTTGAGTATGGAGCATGATTGTTTAGTGGTCTTTGTTTCAGCCTGATGTATACTGCAGGAAGTTTGTACACCCCTCCATGCGGGGGGGTGCAGGGGGGACTTGTCCCCCCTGCACGGGTCCGGGGGTGCCGATCCCCCTCGGCTGGAGGGTTCAGGGGCCAGCGTTTTAGGGGCAACACCCCCAAAGCTAAAAACATAGGTAAAATAGCCTTGTAAAAGTATAGTAATTTCTAGTCATCTTGGGCCATTCACTAGGCGGATGATCTAATGGTAGAACTTATTTTTAGTTTAGGGTTTTTTCCTTAGAAGGAAACCCCTCTCTCTGTATGAGGGCATTGTATTTGAGGCTATGTAACAGATGTGTATTCTCCGAGCGAGAAGTAGAGAGGTGAGACTGTGAGAGAAAAAAGAGGATATTACAGCGGATCTAATGTAGGTTGTGTCTCTTCATTTTGTTGGATAATAGAAAGGAAGGACTGGTTGTTGAGGATGGACATAGCCCAAACTGGGTGAACCACATATATCTATGTTTCTCTTGTTTTATGTGTTTTCTGAGTTTATATTTCTGCAATATTTTGTGTTCCATTGCTCCATGATATATAATTTTCTAACAGCTAGTCTGTTCTTTTTGACTGTTTGTTTCTGCTTCCTAGCTTTTTGGTTTCCCTACCTCTATCCATTTGAACTCCTCAGCTCTGCGTCATCATCACTGGGTAATGCCTTGCAGGGAGGTGGCCACCTGTTTCCTAAAAAACTAAGTGTGTCAGATTCCTTGAATCGTATTTGAATGGCCGTTATTTCCATTTGCTTCAAGATTTCCCGCGAAACAAGAATCTTTTGCCAACTCATCATCCATGTCGGACTTCAAATCCCATGTAATATTGCTTTACAACTTTTCCAAATCTGGTCATTTATCAAGATGCACCTCTGCCATTGATCTAGGCCCCTCAGATCCTATGGTCGTCGTCCATATCAGGTGGGCAAGTTGCATGATGTTTACCCATCTGTTGCAGGCGGTTTTCTCTCTCATCCGACCGATGTGTGTCACTCAACCTGTGGCATCGAATGGGACTCAGTTGAAACTGTTTACCACCTTGAGGCGTTCCGATATTCCTGTTGGTCTCATGGAATCCCACGCTGCGGAACCGAATGCATTACTTTTCTGCATTTCATAGTCATTTCAGGTCCGAGCACTTCAGGGCTTTCCTTCACTAAGGGACGCCCTACGATACGCGTATCAGAAACTACTCCCCATTTCCTAAGATAGCCTCTGGTTTCGCCAGTTTACACCAATGCGTGATACCATGGGCCAACAGCTTGTGTGCTCGACCGATGGTCCTCATTGATTCACGTTGATCACAACTGCAACTGTCATGAGGGTTCCTTCTGATAGCTTGATCTTTCTGAGACTTGAATCTTTTGGCATAATTTAAAAGAGTTTATGAAAACTTAGAGAGTATTTAGGATCTATTCGAATCAGCTGTTATGTTGCTATCCTTTCTAATGTGACCCTATCTGAGGCACGCCATTCCGGAGACCATGCTGCTAAGACTTCGTAAATGGAATCGTCTGTTGCAATGGCTGGGAGCATGACCCATATTCACTTTGGATCCTTCCACGCTCGGATATATAGGTTGTGCATGTCTGCTTTGAACTTTATCATGCTTTGCAAATTGTTGTAGACTGTTGGGGGCATCCATGGTTTGCGAGTGATCCATGTCCGGATACTTGCTTCCATGAATATCCAAAATACCTTGATCTCTCGGACCCTCTTGGCATCCTTTGTAGCCCAGAGCGAGGTAAACTACATTGCTTCAGGTAGGTTGGGCTCAATGCTGGGAAACTGGCTACCTTGTGGAAATTCTCCTACAACCAGAAGGATTGAGAGTAGCAACCATGCATAATGGAAAGTCTTACCTTTGTCCTAAGCTTCCTTACAACTTGTTAGAAATTCATCGCATAAGAATTACGCCCAGTTGAACTGTACTCCTTCTGTACACTACTTCGCAAGCGCAATAACAAGGTTTGTCACCTCATCTGCGTGGCATTTCCTCATGAGTTTACTCGCTAGTAGCTGGGTGGTGACTTGCACCCGTCGGTCGTTGATCCTTGCTATTACATACCCATGCTTTCCTTTTACTAGTTTATATTTAACCTTCATTATTTCTGCAAGACCTACATCGCTACTTGTTCCGGTTATGTTTGTGGGGTCATTCCCTTTAATCAACAAGTGAGTAATCCGGTGTACTAAATTAGCTGTGATCGAAATCAGTGCTTCCAACCAGAGATACCCATCATGTACCAGATAGAGTAACTATCGAATCACAAAAATGGTGATGGCCACGCGGTGATAATGGGGTATCCACCTCAGATTTAGTAAGCCCACCTTTTCCACATCTACAAACCATTTCCACGGTAGTAATTTGTCTGCAACCAATTGGGGAAACTTGTCACTCTCTACTAGATCCCAATCTTCAAACTTGATACTCAGTACTTGGCCCAGCGGCAAACCATCAAACCTTATCTCATATGGGAGAAGCGGGGTTTGTAGCATACTCTTTGTAGCATCTAGTTCCTTTAGTATCTTGGCCATGCCATTCCATGGGGAGACATATGGGGGTAAGGAAGGTATTTGGAATGCAGCTTCTTTTTCCTCATCCTGTGCTTCAATTTAAGAGATCAAGGCTTGCAAATCTTCGTCCTCATCATTGGGTTTGGTGGTGATTGTTTTTCCCTTCTTGGATACTGACCTTCTACTGAATCTCAGGGATACCATGACTGGCCCCATCATTTTCTTGTTTTTTTGGGGTTGCGGTGTGTGTGGGGACTTTGGAACCTCAAGGGTCGCCACCCCTTCATCTGGCTCCTCCTGGGTTGGATGCAGCTCTTCCATGAACCATGCCCAGGTTCTTACCATGTTACTCATGGGATGCTTGGTAGAAGGGTGTTTGTTGGTCTTCACTGGTTTAGATCTCACATATCCTAGCGTTGTCCAAAGGGTGTTATAGAAGCGTGTAGATTTGAATATATCCCTTCCCTCCATTTCTAGTGCATTAATATCTTCTTGGCAATAGATCTTTTCGTATCTATCTCGAAACTTCCATCTTAATGGCTCACCGCCCATTCCCTGCTACCGTAACTGGAACCTCTTGTCATGAATAGTAGCGTTAACGGTCACTTGCCACCCTTTCCACGTGGTAGCGCGGCCCCTTTGGTGTAGCCATGATTGTGCTATCCGACTGGCCCTACACGGAACATTCTTTTCATGCCGACCTTCCACAGACTTGTTTATAGTCTCGCACCTTACTTCAACTATGGGGGCACTGAGCCTATGCTTTCCAAAGCTAGTTAGGAGGTCACACCCTAGGTGCAATGTCTCAATGCCCTTGCTAGCCCGGGCTATGGACACCTTTCCAGTGCCTTCATATCCATTAGCTCCTTAGGTGCTACTATATGGGGTACACTTCTCCATTGGTGCAGTCGCAACTCGTCTTATTGCCAAGATAAACTAGGCCAAACTAGGTTTCCTGATGTGTAGAGTCGCACGGCCCGCTTGTGTGACACCCTATTTTATTTCGGTGATTCCTTTCCCTAACGTCACGCTTCTCCCTCTCTGTTGCACCCATTTTTCATTGATTTCACACAGCTTGATGCTACCATGCCCATTTTGGGTTCCTTCTTGTCTTACTATTGAGAAACGCACCTTCGCCTCCCCCCCGTGATAGGTCCATCGACTCTCTGGTGTCCACAGAGTCCCAGTGGATCATCTTATGTTGTTCGTGTGCCCTCCTGCTTTCCTGTTGGCTTTGTCGTGGACAGCTGGCAGGCTACATTGCTGCGGTGGATTTGGATTTTTGCTTCGTATGTGGTTAGGCGTTAGCACACCATACACCCACACCCTATGTTGCTGATGGATGCTCACCCTCTTTTGTTCGCCAATCCGACTGCGCTCCTACCTCCTAAAGTCGCACCACTTTCCTCTATTCTTTTGGGGTATACTCCACCCTTGTGTAGTTGTTGCAGTCGGTGACCTCATTTGTGCACCCTACCTTTCTTCCAAACTCACTGGTTTACAGTCGTCTACTGGTTCCTCTTCTTTCGTTGCACCCTCATTGTTCGGCTGGTCCCTTGCTTCTATAGTTACATGGCATAGTGATCTAGTCATCATCTTACAATTTAGTGTTGTTACCTCATGCAATCGGTTTTGCCATCGCTAAATCTCTTCATCGGAGTCCAATGTATAGGAACTGTTGCGTTCCCATGAAATTCTCCCATCCGGTGTCAAATTCACCTGGTCTTGATCCTGTGCTATGATCCAAGTCCTCATCACTCTCCTTGTCACGTATGGGTTCAGTGTAGCGTGCCCCTTTGACTGGATCTAGTGGGACAACTACGTGCAGAGATTTTTTCTCAAATATCATCTTTTGGTCTTTTATATTAATGACTCCATTCATGTCCATGGCCCAGTCTATTCCCAATAGTGCTAGGTAAGGTTTAATGTCATCCATAATTTCTATTACCTCAAAGTCTATTTGTGTCCTCACGCCTTCTATATCTACTGTGACTCCTTGTAGTCTCCCCATGGGCAAGATCTTTTGCTGGTTTGCCATCTATTTAGGTAGGACATTCACATCTAACCCCAAGTATAGAATGCCTTGATCCATTTCATAGTCGCCAATCTAGGAAATCAACTGCATCTCCTGCCCTGTGCATAAAGCATGCTTGCCTAGCTTCCTGATCATGCGTAGTTCACCAGACCCTATGCATCTAGTTATTAATTCTTGCAATCCTTTGACCGCTCTAGTGTCCCATAGTAATTTCATGCATGTCTCTAAAAAGGTAGTTAACATAGAAGTATCCAACTCCGGCTCAGTCTAATCCTTGCTACCCAAAGTAGAAGGCTCCACGAAGCTCTTTTTAGCTTCCATAAATGTTTCCTTCACGTGCTAAAAATCAAATTCAGGTTGCTTTGTAGGGGCCTTACGAACCCATGCATCCTCCTCAGGTTGCTTCCCCTTGTTTTCTCCTTTAGTCACACCACTTCTAAGCACTCGTGCAGTTCCACCTTCATCATATGGACGTTCTGAGTGGGAGTAGCCTAGAGCACCCCTTTTTCCCACATTTGTGCAATTAGTGTGGGGAAATCTACTACGTCATGATCGAATTGGTAATAGTACGGATAGCATGTTCTGGTTAGGTTCATGCAATCCCTCGCGTAGTGCTCGGGTCCTCCACAATTGTAGCAGCTTAATTGTCCCTGGCCTCATCTAGGTCCCATTCCTCCTCATCCCCATCTGCATCCTTGAAATTTTCCCGTGCTATCGTTGTAGCTGGATCCTGAACTCGCACCTTAGTTTGCATCCTATAAGCAAGTGTCTGTTCCATCAGCAACTCATAACTTCGACAATTGTGTTCGTCATGGCCCATCGATCTACAAAAATTGCAAAATAACTGTTGAGGGCGTTGTATCAGTTTCAACAATAGATGGCAGTTGTTTGTGTTGTGCTTTCCTCCCACCTGACAAATTGCGCACCAAAGCGAGGGTGTTACATTCAACCCTACTTGTGCCTCTGGTTGCAATGGCGCTAGTCCCCCTCCTACTTGATAGTTTGTGAATATTGGACAATGATCCTTATCATGGCCCTGGCCTTTACATTTTATACACCATACTTCTACACGTGCTTCTGACCAGGGTGCTTTATCTTGTTTCAAAGTTTGCATTTCTAAGCATAGGTTTTGTCATTGCGCGTGGATTTTCTAAACTCCCAACCTCGAATCTTGTATTAGAGTTTCATGCAACCTCATCGTTGTCTCCAATTCTTCAGCTTGGGTTGAGATCTTTTTCTGTGATAACGCCATCCTCAGATGTGGTGTCAATGACGCCACAAACCACACGCAATGCTACGTGTCCATCAACATCATGTTTGCCTTGCGGATTGTACTTTTCAATCTCTGATCCAGATCCCATGGAGTTTCACTAGGCATCATCATGATCTCCTTGAAACCGATGATCAACTACATTTCCAATATTGGTTGGCTAAATTCTTTATTTTGCGTGTCTGGAATCATCATTATTCCTACATTTGGGTGATCACTAGAACAATTTATATACCGCGTCAATGCACGGTCCTGCAACGCGCTCACTAGAGAATCCTTTTTGATGTTCTCATCTATTATGCCTTTGGCTTCCCATACAGCCTTTACCATGAACCAAAATTGATTTGGTTCCTCATTTCATATGCCTCTAAGTACTGGAAACTTGATCACACCTGCCATCCCTACCCTTGTTGGTGGCAGTGGTGGGGTAAGTGAAGATGAGTTGGATGTAGGTAAAGTAGGTGATGGCGTGGATGGCGGTGGTATTAGTGGAAAGCATTGCTTTATCAATTGGATTGCGCTTCTTAGAGAGAACCTTGCGAGCTCCTCCTCACTTTCTCATGAGAATGAAATCAGAGGACTGTTTTCTAATCCTTCGGTCCCTCGATAGCTTCTTCCGCTCCTCATTACCCCAGATATCAATGGATGTGCATAACCCATTTTTCACATAACAGCATTTTAATCCAAGTATTCAATGATTTGATGTACTTACCCTGTGGCCCTTGGAGAAAGCACCTTTCTGCCTCACTGTAACTCATAGTTGTGTCTATCGCAAACTTGGTTATAAATCCTCCTATTACTCGATCCAACCAGTGATCTACTACTCGTGCGATTTTGCCTTCAGATGCTTCTAGCCTACGCACCAACTCTGGGGTCCACATGATGGGCTAATCCAATCTACACCTTCCCTGACTATCAGCTAGCTTTGTGATCCACTCATACAGTTTAGTAAAAAATGACGCGAAGAAGATCCCATGGATTTCTGTGTATATGTAGCGATCCAGCCACCTTTCCTCAAATATCCGTGGGTTTCTATTTTCTTGTACCACGAATTCTTGAAGCTTCTGATCTAACAAATCTTGAAGTTCTTTCTTTGTAGGGTTCCAATGTTCTAACATTAGACATCCCTTAGGCAGATCCTAGTCCTAGCAACGGAACCATTTGTTGGCTTATTGGGCCCTGACCCAAGTTCGGTAGAGTTATTAGCCAAAAAAATCCTGTAGCTACCGGCCCTTGCGGCAACAGCTCACAGATCGTGGTTTGAGCTCTCACCCGAGGTAGTAGGAGAGGGTGTTGGAACCAGGTTTCTACACCCTTGGGATGTCTTGATGTGGTCTAAAGGGGTCGCAAACCGTTCTGTGGGCTCGCGCCACTCTGTACTAGTATAATCTTTCGCGTGGGTCCGCACAGGTGTATGTTGAAATTATTATAGATCTGATCTTTTTATACCATCTTTAAGAAAACATTTAACCATAAAACCAGTGTGTGAAATCATAAAAATATATAAATTCATATAATAGATGCATAAACTAGTATAGAACAGATCCACGATATTTCAGAAACAACTTATCTTTATTACTATCTGCTTTCTAGTACAACCTTATTTTTGCCCTACGCACACAGCTGCAGGGGTCTGCACACATAGCTGTGGACTCTATTAGGCCTCCACGCACATAGCTACAGAGCCTCTATATATCAACACCCATAACTCGGACTTGTAGATGCAAATAATACTATCTTCACAAAACCCTAACACCAAGATCCAAGACAAACACATCTTCCAAAAACTAACTTCTAGCCATAGAGCCTTGCTCTATTTATACATTTCCATGGTCCGCGGACCATGGACAGGCCGACTCTCTTCCTATTATTTACATTATTCTTTGGCAGACAACCCTTTTACTTGACTCATTACAATTTGCGCTGCACGCACTTCGCGGGTCTTTACCATTCTTTTTCGCAAAATTGTGGACTTTGAGTCCCAAACCTATTACGCCGGGCCTATGCTACCCAACACACCTATTTTTTGGGAAACCGCAACTATGGTTGGAAGACAAATATGATGGATGAGATGACCCATGCACGCACCTTGTGAAATGGACCACGGTCTATGGGGAAGAACCACAGCCTAAATAGGTACACTTATTCTACCATACCCTAGATGTCATACCCATGAACTGGTATACTGAGACAGAACTTTGGCATGGTACGGGAAAATGGGATGTCTTGCGTGAGGGATTCTTGTTAACATTCACATTTGAAGGTTGTTGGTCATATACTGTGGACGATGCGCTACAATCAGTGAAAGCCGTTATCTTTAAAATACCACAGTAGCCAATGGAAGTACTTCAGCTAGAATGGGCGGTACAGTTAAGTAGCGCACTAGAGTGTTATAACGTGCAAGTGGAGGAGGATGATGACGACCCTCGAAATATTAATATTCCAGAAACCGGAGGCTATCATGAGGTTTGAGGACCATCAATTTAGGATCCCGACATCACCGTGCCACTAAAAACAAAGTAGGTAAACATTGGCATAGAAGTGGAGCCGAAGTATGCAACACTTAGGGACTATTGGGACAATGCTACAGTAGACAAGGTCGCTAAGTTACTCCATGAATACCAAGACTTGTTCCCGACCAAAATCACAGACTTAAAAGGGATCATTGGCGAATTAGGGATGATGAAGATCACTCTGAAATCAGACGCGAAGCCAGTTAAGCAACGGCCTTACCACTTGAACCCAAAGTATAAAGAAAAGGTCCATGACAAATTAGACAAAATGCTTGTAGCCAGAATTATTGAACCAGTGGAAGAATCCGATTGGGTGAGTCCTATGGTAGTGCAGGAGAAAAAACATAAAGGCGAAATAAGAATATGCATGGACCTCAAGAAGCTCAATGACACCTATGTTCATGATCCATTCCCAACACCATTCACAAATGAAGTATTGGAGAATGTTGGTGGTCAGGAAGCGTACTCATTTACAGATGGCTTCTCAAGGTACCATCAGATTCAGATTGCGCTGGAAGATAGGAGAAAAACAACCTTCACAATAGAATGGGGCTACTTTCAGTACAACGTTATGCCCTTTGGACTAAAGAATGCACTAGCAATATTTTCGCGCATAGTGGTGGCGGCGTTCAAAGAATACATCCAAAAGTTCTTGGAGGTCTATCTGGATGATTGGACTATCTTTGGATTAGTTAAGCACCATGTAGCGAGCTTACATTTGATGCTGGATACTTGCTGCCAACACTAGATTGTGCTAAACTTTAAAAAGTGAACCTTCGTCGTTCCCTTTAGAAACCTGCTAGGCTATGTGGTCTGCAAACAAGGCCTGATGGTGGGCACTACGAAGATTGTTGTGATTCTAAATCTAGAAGCACCATGCAGTGTCAAACAATTACTCGTTACGTTGGGGCATAATGGCTATTATGGGAAGTTTATCAAGAGTTATGCCCAAATAACCACGCCGATGGAAAAGATATTCAAAAAAGATGTGAAATATTGCTGGAACGATGATTGCATGAAGAGTTTGGTTGTCCTAAAGGGAAAACTGGCCTTTGCACCAATTTTGGTCTCCCCGAAATGGGATGTGGAATTTGATGCGTCGTGTATCGCGTTGGGAGTTGTACTCACATAGGAGGGTGCGGAGGGTGTGGATCACTCGATCGCGTTTGCAAGTCGAAGATTGTCCAAAGCAGAAAAGAACTACTCTACCACCAAAAGTGAGGGGTTGGAAATGGTGTATGCACTCCAAAAATACCGACACTATTTACTTGGCAGACATTTCAAGATGTATACTGACCATTACACGTTGAAATACTTAGTGAACAAGCCTATGTTAAGGGGGCGCATATGCAGATGGCTATTACTATTTCAAGAATATGATTTTGAGGTCATAGTCAAGCTAGGATGCTTAAACACATGACAAGACCACTTGTCACAAATTGAGACAGGTGAGGAACCAACAAATTTGGAGGAGGGACTACCTAATTCACAATTCTTTGCAGTATGCATCACGAACGGACACTTCAAAGATATAATCCATTTTCTATCAATAGGGACTACACCAAAGGAGTACTCAATCCAATAGAAGAAGGAATTGGTGGTGCATGCGGTGGACTTTTTTGTCATTGCGGGGTGCCTCTACAAGATGGGCAACGATGAGATATTGTGAAGATACATACCTAAATTTGAATGAGGTCAGATCCTCGCAGAAGCACATGGGGGTGTTGTAGGAGGACACTGTGCAGGGTGTACGACTGCACAAAAGATTCTTTGCACAGGGTTATGGTGGTTGACCCCGTACCAAGATTCGAAAGCGCATTGTAAGGCTTGCGATATATGTCAAAGGATGGGAAAACCATTACGAAGGGATGAGATGCCACTAAATCCCCAAATGACACTGCAACCATTTGAGAAATGGGAAATCAACTTTGTGGGATCAATCAAACCTCAGGGAAAGACGAGTACATGCTACATCATCAGCATAACGGAGTACCTAATATGATGGGCGGAAGCACAACTAGTCAAGGATTGCTCCGTTGCCACGACTGCAAAGTTTTTGTTCGAACACATGTTGACACGATTTGGCTGCCCAAATATGTTGATGAGTGATCACAGTACACATTTCTTGAATGAAACCATCAGCACGCTCACATAAGAGTTCCAGGTTTATCACCAGAAAAGTACACCATACCACCCACAAGCTAATGGGACAGTAGAATCATTCAATAAAATATTGGAGATTGTACTGACCAAAGTATGTAACATACAGCGGGACGACTAGGACCTGCGCGTACCCATTGCTTTATGGGAGTACAGGACAACATGCAAGAAATTGATGGGACAGACACCATTCCGGTTGGTCTATGGTATAGAAGTTGTCATGCCAATAGAATACATCGTACCTAGTCTGTGAATAGTAGTGCTCACAGGCATGACAGACTGAGAAGCTCTGGAAGAAAGGCTCACGCAATTAGAAGAACTTGAGGAAGAACAATTTATGGCTGGATTCCACCAGAAGGTACAAAAGTAGTGTGAAAGAGCCTGGCACGACCGCCATATCAAGTTGTGCACCTTCAAAGTAAACGACTTAGTGCTATTGTATGATAGCAAGTTTGAAATTTTTCTAGGAAAGTTCAGAATGCACTGGTTGGGACCATATGTGGTAAAATAGGTCACAAATGGAGGCACGATCCAGTTACTAAAACTTAATGGAGAACCCTTCCTAGGGAAAGTAAATGGCAGTTTACTGAAGCCCTACACAGGTGGACTGCTATTTGAATAACCGATGGAAGCACAGCCTTCACGACCCAAGGAGTCAGACAAGGGCATAGGACTTTAAACATAAACACCAGAAGCTGGTACCAAAGAAGAGACATGAGTCAGACGTAGATAAGTCAGAGGTAGGAATGGAGCAGATCCGGTAGATGATAGAACAATGCGTTGCGGACCTTCGTGAAGCACAGGCACAATTGGAAGTACTTTGTGCCAAGATCGCAACATCAGTAGAGTGACTTGGGACGAGTCACAATGATTGTGTTGGGGGCCTGTTAGGCATGGGATCCCCTGCAGCATGTTTTGGGGCTCAAAGCCCAAGTTTTGGTCAATCAGATTGTAAAAGTCCACGAATTGCGGGCACAGAGTGCGAAGTCTAGGGTGAGTCATAGGGTTGTCTGCCCTAAAATATTGTAATTTAATATAAATATGTGTTGGCCTACCCATGGTCCATGGACCATGGGATTATATAAATAGAGTGAGGCTCTAAGTGTAAATATAATGAAGAAAGGAATAGATAGAATAACGAAGGCATGGTCGGAGATAAGTGTTGAATCTGAAGTGTACTGGGTCATAGTAGTAGGAAGAGACTCTGTAGCTGAGTACGTAAAGGCCTAATAGAGTCCGCAGCTGAGTGCGCCGGCCCCTATAGCTGAGCGCACAGGGAAGAGTCAGGACTATAATTGGGATTGAAAGTTAATAAAGAGAAGTTTACTATGTGCATCTGTTCTTGAATCTATATTTTTTTGTTATGCATTACTTTTACTTTATTTATTTACTGCGTGCAATTGATAATTACTTGTATGAATGTTTAATTATGAAATTAATCTAAGTAATTAGCTAACAGAGCCTAATTAAGGAAGACTTGGGTGAATAACATGGATCACGCTGTGGCTAGAACTGCACAAAGATAGTATCGCAGGGCACGGGGTGTCGGCTAGTGCGCGTAGCGTAGTAAGTGTGAAGGTTGGGCCACGTACAAATCACTTCATATCAGACATCCCCAAGGTGTGGAAACCTAGTTCTAGCACTCTCCCATACTACTTCGGGTGAGACCTCAGTCCGCGCTCCAAGGACTATTGTCGAAAGGGCCAGTAGTACAAGGATTTGCTTGGCTAAATCACTTCTGAACCTGGGTTAGGCCCCACTAAGACAACAACCAACCAATGTGGAGTGTCAGATGCTGAAAGCAACTCTTGATAACAAAGCCATCGAAGATCCCTTGAAGGACACAGATGACCAGCATATTCAAACAACTTCTATTTAGAACAATGAACAAGTTGAGATTGAACTAGGCAAAGTTCTAAATATCAATGCTAATCTGGAGAGCGAACGACAGAAAAATCTTATCCACATATTGCAGAAAAATAAAGAGGATTTTGCTTGGGATTATTCTGATATGAAAGGGATAGATCCGCAGTTATGTACATACCACATTTATATAGAGAAGGATGCATGACCCATCTGGTAGCCTCGACGGAGGTTGAATCCTCACCTCAAGGATATTGTGAAAGAGGAATTACAGAAGATACTAGATGTAAACTTATTTATCATATCTCAGACAGTAAATGGGTCTCCCCTTTGGTGTTCATCCCCAAGAAAAACGAGAAATGGCGTATTTGCGTAGACTATCGAGAGCTAAATAAGGCAACAAAGAAAGACCATTTTCCCTCCCATTCATTGATCAGGTCCTCAATACGTTGGCAGGGAAGTAGTTCTTCTCCTTTCTAGATGGATTCAGTGGGTACAATCAAATTCAGATTGCCCCTAAAGATTAAGACAAGACGACCTTCACATGTCCCTGGGTCACATTCACATATAGAGTATTACCATTTGGCTTGTGCAACGCCCTGGCCACATTTCAGAGAACTATACTAAGCATCTTTGTTGATTTAATAAATGAAGGACTAGAGGTATATATGGATGATTTTACTCCATATGGGGATGATTTTCATCAAGCATTATGAATGCTAGAAAAAGTCTTAGAACGATGCATCACTACCAAGGTATGTTTAAGCAATGTCAAGTGTCACATGATGATGACCGAGAGCATGATCCTGAGAAATTACATCTCTGCAGCAGGGATATAGGTAGACCCAACAAAAATACAGGTAATTCTTTTACTACCTACCCCCTGCACCTAAACAGAGGTACATAGTTTCCTATGATATGCAAGTTATTATTGCAGATTTATCAAGAATTTTTCATAGATCGCGACACCCTTATATGCTCTAACTGGAAACATTGATTTCAGTTGATCTGACAAGTGTGATATAGCTTTTATAGGATTAAAGAAACTAGTCTCAACAACACCAGTATTACATGGACCAAACTGGGAGCTACCTTTTCATATTTCCACAGACGCATCAGATGTAGCCATAGGCGCTGTCCTAGACTAGGAGGAGGAAAAGAAACCTTATGCTATATATTACATTGGCAAAAATATCACCCCTACAGAACTCAATTACACAGTGACAAAAAAAGAATTCTTAGCAATTATTTATGCAATAAACAAATATAGACACTATATAATTGGCTACCAAGTCTTTGTGTACATTGATCACTCTGCCATTAGATATCTAGCTAATAAACCTATCACAAATGGTCGAGTAACATGATGGTTATTGCTTTTGTAGGAGTTTGACATTACCATTAAAGATCATCCAGAAAAGGAGAATCCCATTACTAATTTTCTATCTCGAATTCCAAAGGCTAATGATCCACTGGCGGTAGATGACCAATTCCCAGATGAGCACCTATTTGCTGTGACAGTTAAGACGCCATGGTACGCAGATGTGGCAAATTATCTGGCTGTAGGGAAGCTACCTAAACACTTAACAACAAGGGAAAGGAAATTGATTTTTCAATGCAGCGCCTGGTTCTCTTGGATAGGTGGATATATTTTTCATACAGGGGCTAACATGTGTATACACAGATGTTTTTGCGAGGATGAGATCCATGACATCCTGAAGGCTTGCCATGATGAACCCTATGGGGGACATTTCGCAGATCGAAGGACATGACATAAGGTATAACAAATGGGCTACTACAAGCCCACTATTTTTAAGGATGCTAAAACATATGCCTAGGCCTGCGACAATTTCCAAAGGATGGGCCAACCTAGTCAATCTGATGAAATGCCTCTACAGCCACAATTTGTCATAGAACCCTTTGAGCGTTGCGCATTAGACTTCATAGGTCCATTCCATCCGCCTTCCAATCAGAAGGCCTACATACTGGTAGCCACAGATTATGTGACAAAATGGGTGGAAACAATAGATTTACTAAGAGCCATAAAGGAATTAGTGATTAACTTCCTCTTTGGGCTATTTGTGCGGTATGGATTACCATAAGAAGTGTTCATAGATGGGGGAAAGCAATTCATAGGTAACAAGATTACTACCACCCTCAGAAACCATCATATCATGCACAAGATCCCTTCTCTGTATCACCTGTAGGCAAACTAGTAGGTAGAAAGCACCAACAAGGTTATAGAATCAATTCTCACCAAAACATTCTCAACACACCGACGAGATTGGACTACTAGACTGCCAGAGGCCTTGTGGTCCTATCATACGACTTGGAGGAATACTACTAGATACTCTCCCTACCAGCATGTGTTCGGTAAAGAACTAATTTTTCCAATCGAATTCGAAATAAAGGCTCTAGGGACGGCTGAAGAAGTGGGTCTGGACTTAACAGAAGCTCAAACCAAGCATCTTCAGCGGATTAACGAACTAGATGAAGCTCGATTGCTTGCTTTGCAATGAACTGCAATAATACAATAGTAAAGGGAAAAATGGCAATGCAACCTTATCAAGAAGAAAATGCTTCAAAAAGGGGATTATGCACTTCTATAAAATTCCAAGTTCCAAGACTTCCCAGGCAAGTTTCAAACAAGATGGCTCGGCCCTTATGAGATTCAAGAAGTGCATAACAATGGTACTCTTACCTTGACTACCATAGACGGATCCGACCAATCCTTCAAGGTAAACGGGCATTGAGTGCGCCTCTATCATCAACCGCTTACCAAAGAATCTTTTTGGAAGCAGGTACGCGAGGACCCTTCCATGCAAATTCTAGCTGCAGGGAATGATAACCTAGCAACTTTTTCTTTAAAAAATTGAAATTGCTTGAAAAAATGTAAATAATGTACATACCTTTGTAGGCATTACCACGTAAATATGGTTTTTTGTTTTTGTTGTTCAAACAACCGAACACTTGCTGTTCAATTGATTGAACATCACATTTTTTTCATTTTTCGTTGTTCAAAAAAGCGAACGCTTGGCATTCAATTCATTGAACAACACATTTTTTTTCATTTTTTTGTTGTTCAAAAAAGTGAACGCTTGCCGTTCAATTGATTGAACAACACATTTTTTCACTGTTCAAACAAGCGAATGCTTTTCGTTCAATTGATTGAAGAACACTTTTTTGTTGTGTTCATTGTTCAAACAATTGAATGTTTGTTGTTCAGTTGATTGAACAACACATTTTTTTCATTGTTCAAACAAGTGAACGCTTTCTGTTGAATTGATTGAAATTATAATTCTAGCCAAGTTTCTGGCTCTTAAGCTTAAGCCCTTGGTTGGCCGCACCGATTCCTTCGTAAAGGATTCTGCATCCTTCATCAGGGATCTCGAGGATATTAGGCTAGACCCTGAAGACATTCTTGTCAGCTTTGATGTGGTCTTCCTGTACACGAGCATTCCTATAAGAGAGGCCATGGAAGTGATCTACCGCCTAACTGATCCAGACACCGCTCATTTGGTAGAGGTATGTCTCACTTCCACGTTCTTTAGTTTTGAGGGTGAGTTCTTCGAGCAGACCTGTGG
>APFE031487999.1:220869-241388 GCA_000404065.3 Pinus taeda | reverse complement strand
TTCATCAAGCTAATATGGCATGATGTGCAGGGATATGTAATAATTAGCAGAAAATTATGATTGGTCAAAGAATGGCAACCATTATGGCGGGCATGCAAACATATGATTTTGCGTTAAGTATGGCTAACAGGATGGACGAATTAACTAAAAACGATAATTCTTACCCAAGTAGATTCATTTCCTTTATAATCGTTGTGATATACATCACTGTTGTGTTGAATTATAGGGGTAAAACACAATTGTCTTCAGAAGAACCAGACCCAATTGCAGCAACTATGGGTGAAAGAGCAATTCAGAGTGAGCCTCTAGTACTGATGGCGTTGGATCAAGCCCATTGAATCCTTGAACGCGCTAGCTGGTTATAGTGCTTAAACAGATTGCATGGATTTCATGAAGAGTTAGCGCTAGAGTTTTTGCAAAATCTGCAGAACAATAGTACAGTGGTTAAAGGCATAAGAATGACAGTTTTAGAAGAAGTCCTGGCGAAAGTCACTCAACTTCTAGCGGAAGGGGTGAAATGGGCAGAAAAACATCTCCTTATATACAGTGCAATTGAAGCCTTCTAAGACCTAGGCAAGCGGCTGGTACAAACGAAGAAAGGAATTCATCTTTCGGCGTTGTAGCTACCACGGCAAGAGCTGGCGATCATCATCCAAAGATATATCACTTGCGATGATTGGCATGATGTGGTAAAGCCTCGATAATTGAAACTCCTAGCTATTTTAAAGCAAATAAGTTCAGTTAATTTACCATTTTATTTAAATTCCCTGTTACACGATGTTGCCCGACAGGTGAGGACAACCAAGGACCCACATAGTGTAGTCAGCTGTCATGGGTTAATTAAGTTAATCATCACAAATAGATTGGCACAACAACAATTAACATGGGACAATATCATAAATTGTACCTTGGCTCCATCCCTAGAAAATGAGGAAATAGAGAAGCAAGGGCCAAGAACTCGAGTCCCAAAGAAAATATTAAAACGAAAGAGCCCCACTACACCCCTAGAATCAGCTAAGCATAGACACTCGGTGAGAGTAAAATCTCAGTGACGCATTCCAATCCAAGTAGAAGAAGCTGTACCATCCTACACACCTCCCCTTAGTCCTCAAGACCCTCCTTTGCAAGACTATGAGGAGGAAGTGGCAAGGGTTTTGGGAAGCATGGAAATGTTTATCGAGGGTAGGGAACAACTAGGTAACACTGAAAGCTAGAACTGTACTCTTGATCGGTTGGTCCTCGTTGACAATTTCGGTCATGAACAAACTCAACCATGCACTAATCCCATGGAGGAGCAGAGAGAGTTAATTCCTGATGTGCAAACACCCCTCGAAGTGGAGGAGCATGAAAGAAACCCTAAAGGTGAAAACTTGGAGGATGCCAATCAACCAAGTGATATTCCATTTTCAAAGTCCCCCATGGACGAGGCCTATAAAGAAGAAGACCACAAGAATGATGACTGTTCAGGAGATACTATTGCATTGGAATCTCTAGAACATGAAATGAATAATAATTATGAGTTGGAAGGAGAAATCCCACCAGAAAACACAAATCCAATTGGAAGCGTTCCTGATGATAACTTAATGCACCCGGTGCAAATGGCAGAAGGTAATGTAGCCCCAGATGGAAGCCCTAGAGTATAAGAGCCCTACAAAGTTAAACTTAAAAATGTGCTCAGAAAATACAGAAAACAGAAGCAGGTAATCAGGAAATTGAAATAATGGTTAAAAGAAGCAACCAGGACGAGGAAATTGAAAGTAGAAATGGAGAATGTAGGGACACAAACCGAACAATGTTCTGCGAAGGATGTAGAGACTCAGACAGAGTTTCTTAAGGGTTGCCCAAGAGAAACTTAGACTGAGCCTGCTATTAGAGAAGATATTGCCATACAAACAGAGTAGCCCTATATCTTTTCACAGGGAATTCAAATGACCTACCCCACTACGGACACTGCTGTCCAGACCGAGATTGAAGAAAATGTTCAAGTTGTAATTCCAGAGGCAGTTGAAGCTGCTATGCAGACTGACCCTAAGGAGACCCAAGATGTAGAAGTCCAAATAGATGAAACGACTCTTTACACCCCCTTGGTTAGAGAAATCGTTATTAGAAAATTAGAGAATGAGCTTTTAACAGTTCATCAAGAGCTAGCTCAGCACAAGGAGAAGGTGATCCCTTTTCATGAACACCAAGGGTTAAAGAAGAAATTCGAGGCACTTACCAGGATGAAGGATGAGACTTTTTCTCAATACAAGGCTGAGCAAAAGAAGGTTTAAAATTTAAAGGGTCAATTACAGAAAGCCAGAGAACAAATGGAGACTGTTTGTTCTCTCTATTCAGACACTCTATCTTGTCAAGGTCCCGCTACTAATTATCCTTTATTTCTTATGGAGAGATATCTCTTGTTAAAATTTAAGGCCGTTAAGGCTGGTAAATCAGCAGAAATTAAAACCACTCCTGATTTTATTAAGTGTTTCAGAGAACACAATGAGAAGATCCATCGCCTCCTTTGTGAGCTCTATATGCATAATTTTGTTTTAGAGGATGATAGGGATAGCCACCCTGCTCCTTTCATAGGAGACATTCAATTTTTGGCATTCCTTTCCTTTGCTGCTAATCAGCTAAAATGGGCCAAGGCTTACAACACATTCAAAAGGCATGAATATGTTATTGACCTATGGGTCAAAGGAGAACCTACACAGCCACTGCTCCTATTTATCCAGCATAAGCAGTTTATGAATAAAAATGGTGTCGTAGGAAAATTAGGGCCAATCCATACTAATATCATTCAGGCTAGAAAGGAATACCTTTAGGATATTAAAGAAGAAGCCTTGACTGCATCCAAGCAAAGATGGGAAGTTTCCAGTAACACTGTGAGGGGCTAGGAGCCGTTTGAATACCATAACTTCTAAGCTGCCTGTTCCTGTTTTTTCAAATATAGCAATATGATTTTAACAATGGGACCAGACTGGATAGGATGTCGTTACAGAACCCAAATCATATGGTACCCTCCTGATCAATACTGTAGTGATTATAACTTAAAAGATCATGAGATAACCCAGGCTTTCGCTGTCCTCAAACAAAAGAATGGTTTTAGGAATTACAGGGAAGAAGTATACCCTACTTATTCCCTCACCCAGTTGCATTTGAACTACACTCTTGCACGAGGACGTGCAACAAGGTAAGTTGGGGAGTATGTTGGGACGAGAAAAAGGTATGATTTCTCTTCACTTAATGCTTAATTTATCATTCATCCTTATAATATTATCTCTATTTATAGAATAAAATGAGGAAAATATCAGTCCAAGTTGGAAGAAACTAGTTGATGATAGAATAGGTGAATTTAGTACAAAAAACTAATTCTTTGCTATCTTTGTATGCAGAGATGAGATTGGGAAAAAGTTGTTAATTCACTTCCATCCAAGTTCCCCTTTTATGTTATATAAGGCAGAAAGGCAGCTAGATGAGAGTTTAGACTTTCAATATGTAATTATTCTCTTTGGAGTAAAAATGTTGTTAATTCAGTGACGCTGTCAGCTGTTACTTTGAAGTTAATGAAAGAAAGTTGCACTTGATGCATCTTCACATTTTGATTTTTTATTAAGAAGAGGCTTCTGGCGACTTTGGACCGAGTCACAAGAAGTTCCACCACACCTTTGTGTTATAGTTTACATTCATTATTTGTATTTGATTTAATGTTCAATTCTTTTGCTTATCTTGAAGATTGGTGATATTGATTTCTACTATTGTTCACTTAGCTTTATACTGAAACTGCGAGATAGACTTAAGTAAGCACCTTGATTAGAATGAGTAAATGTGTGGTTGATTGTTGTTTAGATTGGATAAATGTTATCATAGATCTTGAGAGACAAGAATGAGTAACTTCTACAGATTGCAATATAGAATGTTTATCATTTAGGAATATTTTATAGCTGTTGTTGTTCACTTACTGATTGTTCTTCAATTGCCGATTGTTATTGCTATTTAGTAATCCAGATTGATTTGAGTTTATTATTATTGTTCAATAATCATAGTTTCTTTACTTGATTAAATGTGATTAGTCTCAAGCTTATTTGAGTAATTCTCCATGTAATTCTCATTTGCATTCAAGTTCCAATTGGTTTCGGAACAATTTGTATAGAATTACATAAGGTGTTGCAAGCATTCCTTTCATAGATAGTTTCTTCACAGAGTTGTGTGGATTGGATTGAAGAATTGGACTTTAATGATTGCAATAATTCATCATTAGATAACCTCTAACTTCACTGCACATATTGTATTGGCACTCCTGAAATAGAAAGACTTACCTCAAGTTGACAACTAACGTAGGGATTAAGATTGCTTGTAAAAAGACATCTTAGTGAGCCAACACAAGTTATAAAAATAAACTTCATAGACCAAAGATGGAATGTCCCTTTGAAGTATACCAAGTATGTGACTGAATAGAGGTCACCCCAAAGATCCTAGTGTCTGCTAGAAGAATCACGAGTGACTAAGGATACCAAAATGTTGACACAATAATTTTATCATCTAGAAAATAAGAACAGGAAACTTTGCAATGGAAATAAAATTGATACCAACTGATTTGCACCCAAAAAGACGAAATTGGTCCTTGGAGGACCCAGATTACTCCATGTTATGGATGAGGATTTACAATGCTAGAACGAGATAAACAATGTGCCACTATACCACACCCCAGCGATGAGGACTGGACAATTGAAGGATATACCAGAAGGGTCGAGGGTTTGTAAATCAGCGGAGGGTAGTACAACAACCAATTTAAAGAAATGTTTTGATGAGGTGTTGTGTAAAATGTAGACAAAAATACATTTATAGCCTTTCATGGCTCCATAATCCCTACCTAGAACCACTATGAGTAAGATCCTACAAAGGAAATGCAGCTTGAATAAAGGGCTCTCTCTTGTTCCAATAAGAAGACTTGATACCTAACATTAGGGTGGTGATAACCCGGAGAACAAAATTTCAACACTCGAAGTAGTGACCAGAGACCCGAACTGAGAATATAAAATTTTAACAAAAATTACACTGGAATGCCTATGTGGACTAGACCACCCTTTGCCCAAGAAGCAAAACAACTAGACGCATAACTCAATTGAGTAAAGGTGAATGAATATAGGATGCTTAAGTTTGAAATGAAAATTTTTTGAAACTATACAATAAAGCTCTCGAGAGACAAAAATTATATGGAGTATGTGAATATGTTGCACATACCCCACATAAATTGTGACTTAAATGCTCCACCTAGACACCGCAGTTGTTGCTTGCCAACCTCGGACCTCATGCATAGTGAGAACGAACATTATATAATAGTTGTAACCCTTCACAAACCCAAAATGACATTGAGGCCATACTCCCACCAAGCGCCAGGTGGAAAACCTTCCTCTATTTTCTAATTGCACTAGAAACCTCATGATATGATGATCGACTGCCAAATGAATTTTTTTTTGCAACCAATCCCCCACATAGCTACGTGTGCATGCTTGTGTCATGGAAGGTAACAAAAAGTTGTTGAGGTTTGCAAAGGATCTTCGCCTAGGGTTCCTAACAAGGCCTTAAATTTCCTAACTAACATTCCTTGCAATCACCTATCATCTACCATAATGACTCTCCAAGCGACTGCATGATGATACGAAGTGTAGGACCTGACACACCTCCCTATACCCACCTCCACTTCAACCAACAAACTTTGTGCATGGCACTCATGATTTATCATTTAATGACATTTGAAACTCAAGGCATCCACTGGAAATGACCACTCTTCTAGATCCATCCTTTTTCAACCATTCACCAAAAAAGCACCCCCATCGAGGGGAGCATCTCAACTCATGCTTGATATTGCTCTATGTGTCACCTCAACTCTAGTATTGGATCTAGATGTAACCATTGAGGCCATTTCACCTTCTGATCCAAATCAGCCTCCCAACTTCTCGAGTTAGCGAGATAATCAGTTGTTTGCTTTCCCTCCCTCTTTGTGTGGATGGACATTATGTAATCAAAATTCTGTAACAGTTTCTTGATAGAACTCGCCACCTATAAGAGTTTCCAACTCTGGGAAATGGAACCATTTGTTGGCACAGAAATAACAACAGGTTTGAGACCCCAGGTCCAGGCACAGGGGCTAACAAGCCATCGTTGTAGTCTAGCACAACATCGGCATTCTCACCTTACCTAGAATCGGTAAGGAGTCTCAACCGAGGCATGTTGTAACCTTAGTCAGATGAGGGTTGAAATCTGTATTAGGGAGAATCATATTATAGAATCAAGGGCAGAGAAAATTGGATCATTCTGCAAGGAAGTCAGATCACAACAGGCCATACATATTGTAACAAAGAGAATACTTAAATATGCGCATACATAAAAAAATTAAAGAACTAGAATAACATACAACTAACATACTATGATCCCAATAGAAATCTTCATCATTGATATGAGAGGTGAACACATTATATCAGGCTCAAGGCCTCTTCCTCAACATACAGGACTCTAACAAGACAAAATACAATCTTATGGAATGATATATAGAGATCAATTCTCATAGCTCTGCAACACGAGTAACAACATCAACAATAAAAAAACCATTTTTGGTTCTCCTTTCTTCCTTTTGTCTTGTTCTTCCTTATCTCTTCACTCAAACCTAAATTGATAGTTCATTATGAGGCTCTCCTCTTTCTCCCTTGCTTCGCTATCTCCATTCCTTGATTTTCCTTGCTCTTTTCCTACTCAGTTATATTTTATCCTTCCCAACATTCCTCCGCAACTGTTAGTCTTCCATGAGTTCCTTCCTTTTTCCTGGATATTATTCAAACATCTCTCCAATGGCCATTTCCTCCACTTGTCACCAGCCTTTTGACTTCTCTCCAAAATGTCTTAATTCCTCCAAAAATGAAGGCCACAATAGGCCCCGACCATTGTTCATTGACTCGTCCCCGAGTAAATATTTCTTCGGTGGGGCTGGTGTTGTTGATGTTGTTGTTGCTACTTGTACTAGTGATGTTACTACTGCTACTACTTTTATTGGTTCATCCTCTTAGCTGGTCTCTTTAAATGAAGGCCCCAGTTTAGGGACAAATGCGATGGCCGCCTGGCGAAATTGGGTGTAGTCATTGACTGTTGCCTGCCATATTTCTGTGATTGCAATTGCTTGCCTAAGGAACTGAGATGTTGCATCAAACATCAACTAGGATGGTTGTGTCATCAACAAGGAAGTCCATTGTGTTTCCATGTCATAACTTAATTACTGCATTGTCTCTAAGTGTGTTTGATCTGTGGGCTGAAGATCTTAGAGTATCTACTTTTTCCTGGCCGAATCATATTTGATATGCTAAATGAGAACCTCCAGAGAATCTATCTCTACCTTGGTCATCTTCCTTTGGTTTTTTTCTTTAGTGTTGTTCGCATCAGTGAGGAGTTGATTGACCTGATCATGGAGGGGGTAGACCAGTTGGTTCTTCTTCACAAGGCAACCTGACCAGTCGTGAACTTGTTGTAGGAGAGTTTACGCATCATTCACATCATTGACAATGGACTATTTTAGGGTAGATACAACGCTTATCTTCTATTTTAATTCATTTGTATATGTCGTGGTAGGGTCCAAAAATGCAGCAAGGTTTCTTATTGCAACAAGGTTTTTCTTGAGTTATCGGTTGGTAGAGATTAAATCATGGCATAAGACTTATTTATGGTTGCAACATTCAACCAATGTGCAAGCTAAAAATTATTTTTGAGCATTAGTCACAACATCAAAAGTTAATGGCCACAGTACCTAGAATTTTACAGTGATCTGCTCTAACTTCCCTTGGAGTTGTTTCTTATCTTGGAAGAGCTAATCACATGTTGTTGTGAGTACAACAATTTTTTGTTGTTGTTGTTGTTCATGTTCGACAGTTAAATCATTGTGCAACACTGCGAATCTTTGTGTGGCTTGTTGAATCAAATTAAATAATTGGGCTGAGGACCAACTGTGAAGATCATCCTGGTGCATAGTGGAGGAATCTTGGAACTTACTCTACAAGGGTTACACACTGGTGATAGACTTATTTGAGTGTCCATGGTTATAGGTCACTTGTTGTGATAGTTCATCCAATGCAGGAGTGGTTTGGATGGAGACGGGGAGTGGTGTAATTGAAGGAAACAAATGAAGTGGTAGTGACATTGGGTTGATAGTGGTAGTGAGTGGTTGGGAAATGATGGGTCTCGTGCTCAGTAGTGGACCTGACTCTAGCAATAAATATATCATGGAAGCGATGACAACTTCTCCGCTAGATACTGCTATGATGAAATGGACAATAGAGTCATCATCCATGTCCATGTTCATTACCAACAGCATCCCAGAGGGTATAGTGCATGAGATGGTGACGGATGTGGATGCAGTATGGGATGATGGGTTGTGTGATCTAGGTGACACAACTGAAGTGGAGGGTGGAATTTCTTCAATGATGGGCGAGGCGGTATGGGATTGGGGTTCTTCAATGGTGAGATTGACAATGTGACTAGTAAGGTTCAATTTCGGCTTTTTGGCCTTGACTAAAGGTTTGGTAGCTTTTTATTTATAGATTTTTGGGATGGTAGAATTAAACTATGAATGGGGTCCTACTACCTACATTTTAGAAACTTGAGGGGAATTAATCAAAAGATCTTGATGTCTTAAACGTTGAAACTCAACAAAAGTGGAAACCAAACATATTGAGATCCCAATGTTGGTGATGGTTTCCTTTAAGGAGCTAATTTGTTTCTTCAGTTGTTTGATCACTGGTTGTAGCTCCTCCTCGTTCAAGCATTTTCTGGAATCCACAATCATTTCTCCCAGTATTGGCTGGGGTACCATCCCATAGAAAAAATAGATGTGTTTACCTTCCTGAATCTCCCCTACAATTCTTGGCTACGAACCAAATTCTGTGTGGAAAGCTTTAGATGTCAACATAAACTTTTGGGACTGCATATGGAAGGTATGGGGGTGAACAGAGTTGACATGCTCCCTTGATTTATTTCTTATTGCGTTAAACACTGGCTTGATTTGATGCTCACTTGAAGAATAGAATACTAGAATTCACACTCGTTTGATGATTATTGCTTGCTAGATGTTGCTTGAACTTGCTTGATTGATTACTGACACTTTGTGATTTCTTTAATGTACTCACTGGATGTGTTGATTTTAAAAAATGAAGGGTGTTGAAAGCTGTCTAAAATGCACCCAAGAGACAAATGACAAGTTCAATCTTGATGACTCAGTTGAAGACTTACTTGAATTAATGTATTCACCTTAAAAATTCAAATTAGGGTGTCGGTTACAACCGAGAATGCACCCATACAATTCAATTAAAAAATGTTTATTTTCAAGTGATACAAAAAGTGTTGATGTTGTTGATGTTGTCTTGGCTTGAAATGCTTGATTTTGTAGCGTCCTTAACTTGATTTCTTTGATTACATGATGTGAAATGTGCTTTCTTCGAAGATCATATTATCAAGTTAATGATGTGATGCTTTGTGCTTGTGTACTTAGGCCTGATTACAGGAGCTTGATTAAGCATTCTTATACTTAAGCTTGCTTATGTGCATGTATTTGTTTAAGCATAATACAAAGAGAGAATTTTGATAATCTAAACACAAGTCATGCACACACATTCATTACAAACGGTGTACCTAAGATCCCCTTATTCAATTTCGGGTAGAACTAGGACACAAGCACCACAAAAATTATGATTTTATTAATTACTGGAGTACATCATTCTTCAATGTCACAACTTTTTCATGGAAACTTCTCAATGAGAATGTCACACTTGCAAACTTTGGAAGCAAACTGTCTTCAAAACTAACTCACCCACTTTCTTCAACAAAATATTAAAATGACTTCTGTAACAAATACACCTTATCACTCCATTACAAGGAAATAAGCCCTTACTTTATCAAATTCCCACTTGTCACTCCACACTAAAAAAAAATGCACACTTATCTCATCATAAAAATTTACTCTTTAAAAATAATTAATTTCTTTCTTTCTTCTCTTAATTATGTGAAGTCTTACACCACTATTCTTAGTGCCACTAGACCTTCAGCAAGTATCAGATTCAAAACAACATTTTCTTTAAATTTCCGTTGCGTGAGTCCGAGTCTGAATGAGGTACAAAGAATGGCTGGAGTGGAGATATTCGAGGAAAAGCCATTGCTACAAGTGAGAAACTTTCCTCATTTGGATGTGGTGGAGCTAAAGAACGTCTACCCTAGCATCAGGGCTCTCTTTCAACAAATAGAAAATCATTTAGCTGAATTGGAAAGAACAGTACAACCAACTTGGTCAGGGCTAGTTGAGCCTTTAGAAAAAAATCATGGATCGTCTCTCCGTTGTATGGAGAGTTGTAAACCATCTTAAAACTGTCAAAGATTCTGAAGATCTTCATTCAGCTATTGAGGAAGTGCAGCCTAAAAAAGTGACATTTCAACTTAGACTAGGAAAAAGCAAACCTATCTTCAATGCATTCAAAGCTATTCAAGAAGATCCTATTTGGGAAACGTTGATAGAAGCCCAAAAACGTATAGTTGAAGTTCAGATTAAGGAAGCCACACTTAATGGTGTTTCTTTGGAAGGGGATGCTAAAGTGTGATTCAATGAAATCCAACAGGAAATAGAAAAGCTTTCATTAAAATTTACTGAGAACGTTTTGGATGCAACAAAAAGCTTTGAGAAGCTAATAACAAACAAGAAAGATATCAAGGGATTGCCACCAACTTCTCTTGGTCTCGCTACTCAAACAGTAGCATTTAATGGTTATGAAGGTGCAACTGCCAAGAATGGGCCATGGATTATTACATTAGATACTCCAAGCTACCAGCCAATTCAACAACATGTTGTGAGGAGCTCTATCATGATTATGTTACTTGTGCCTCTATTGGAAAGTTAGAAAACACTCCAATTATTGATCATATTTTGAGACTTCGATTAGAGAGAGATAAACTGTTGAAGAATTTGATCCAGAATGGGCAATACAACATATTGTTCCACAGGTCCTGGAGAAGATAAATAATCCTCACTACTTGTATCACATGACAATTTTGAATGCTATGTCACTTCTAGCTCCAGTCATGGAACATGAAATCTCTACAGTTATTCAACTGATCCATCACCTGCCTCGGCGATTCCTCTGATTTGGCAACCATCAGACTCACCAACGGTTTCTTGGCAACACAATGGCAATGATTGATGAGCCACTATATCTAATTTCCATTCTGATTGATGAATTAAAGAATGAGGAAATTTAGCTACGACTTAACTTTATTCGAAGGATTTCAACAATTAATCATGCTCTCTTCGCAAATTTGTCAGGATCAGGTGTAATAGCAGCATGTCGTTTCATTCTTTTGCGGCTTCTTTAGGTGGAATTATGTTTCCACAATGGATGTTATGTCAATGGAGGGGATAACCCAGGCTACATGGAACCTGATGTCATGGACAAGTAAATAGCTCAAGCTGTAGTCCAGACTCCAAGAAAACTACTTCTGTCATATTCACATTTATACACGGAATTTTTGTCACTATAACAAACCACAGGTCTTTGATTTAAACGTCTTCACTCCCGTCGGGTGCTACCAAGCCCAAAGCACCTCGGTTTGATACCAATTGAAGGAATTTAATAAAATAATAATAAAACACTCATAAAATAAATAGCAGAAATATACCCATACCAGACATGGCGGAAACTGAAGTTGCATTCAAACCAAAATGCCTTCATTGTAAAAGAACCAGTCATCTATAAGATTAGTGATTTGATCTCCATCCTTTTCACCATTGTGGCCAGTCAAATCATCCATCAACACAATGTAACAAACAACAACAATCAACCAGATTGAAGATTGAAGATTAATTATTCATGGATTGATCCCTGGGTATGGTCATCCACGGTCATAAGATTGTATAAGTTTTACAATCAAATTCACTCACACATATTGCAGCCAACAATAAAAATGAAGATGGTACTTTCTTTCAGTTGAATGGGTGAGTACACCAGTGAAACACTCCTACATCTGGAGGGGGGAGTTTAGAAATAATTTGAAGAAGATTGTCTCTCCTTTCAGCCGACAAAAGGGGGAAAGTTAAATGAAATTGATAGTAGTTGTCAGACTGAAAGTCTTGACAACATCAACAAAGCAGCCAGTGTTTAATGCAAGTGCAATAAGCAACAAAGCAAGTGAGCATGCCATTTAAACAATAAAGAAAGCAAGCGTGTCATTCAAACAACCAAGCAAGCAAGTGTGAAAGTTCAAAGCATAACATCTACAACAAACGAGTGAGTGTGAAGTTGATTGAAGCATTCACAAAGTGTCACTGAAGCATTCAAGCAAAATGATCGTCATCAAGAGAGCGTGAAATCAAGAGTTCAAGCAACCAAGTTATAAAACTCTAGCAAGTGTTTAAAGCATTAGAAATAAGCAACAGTACAAGCGAGCCTGAATTCAAAGTGAGCAAGCTAACATGGCGACACATATTCAACTGTCCCAAATTCTTAACAATTTGATTTTATAATGAGTTGGCAACATAGTGAACATAAAAAAAACAACTCTTGCTGATATTCAAGTGCATCTTCAACATGCACATGAAATGATTAAGTTCCTTCAACTAGAGTCACAACTACAAAGAACTGATTTGCTAGAGAAGAGTGATGCTTCCAAGTCTTTGAACAATACAAATATAGCTAATGATTCCAAGTCACTAATCCAACCAACTTCAAGTGTCGAAGTGGTCCCTGATCCAGTTCAATTTTCTTCCAAACCAATCATCAAGCCATGGGAAGAAATCCAAAGTAACAGAAATCAACAAGGCTTAGGATATGTCAAAGATGACACCAAGTTGCATATCCCAAATTATTCAAGGCCCATTAATTTTGTCAGTGCAGGGTTTCTTGCACAAATCACATCGGTTAGTTCTAAGAAAGTTGAAGATAAACAAAAATACACACAAACTGAAGTTGCAGACAAACAAACATGCGCACAAACTGAAGTTGCAGTCAAACCAAAATGTCTTCATTGTCAAAGAACCAGTCATCTGGAAGATCAATGTTTTGATCTCCATCCTTGTCACCATTGTGGCCAGTCAAACCATTCATCAGCATAATGCAATAAATAACAACAATCAACCAGATTGAAGATCAATTATTCATGGATTGATCCTTGGGAATGGTCATCCACAGTCAGAAGATTGTATAATTTTTACAATCGAATTCACTCGCACATATTGCAGCCTCACTCAAGTGCTCCCATGACTAACACTGAACGAAATCTTTGACAAATATTCATCAAGTAGGGATCTTGGAACCCTTTCTGCAGCCTTGATCACTTCGAGAATTTTCGTATACCATCCTCTAAAATAAGCTGAATTTATTTCCTTGTCACTTTGGTCCCCTGAAGTTATCCAAGGTGCATACCTAAGGGAAAAAGGTCGCTCCTTTGCGATGGGAGCCAGCTCTCAACCCTCTGGTGGGCACCATTTCCACATCGCCATAGCAACAATGAGATATCCATAAATAAAATGGATCGACTACTTGTATACATCTTCATAAGATTCGAACATTTCCTGGAGGAGGAAAGCACACTAATTCAGTTTGGTTCTTTATACGTAATTCTTTGCGACTGAAGTTGTATCTAACGTACACTGATTCTTGGAAAAATGACAAGTCAAATTCCCCGTAATAATTTAGCAGGTGAACTTGATTTTTGGGGTGTTGATCAAATCTATGCGTGCTCCCTTTCTTTCTCTCTTTGTATCATACTTGTTGTAGTAGTCATCATTCTGTAGCTTCTTCACTCTCTTGGAAGTTTTCTAGAATACAATTGAAACTATGTCTCCTCTCGGCATAAACCCGTGAGCCTTTGAATGTCAACTCCATGAATTGGGTATTCTTTATCAAGCTAGAGTGATCCTCCATGCATTCTACTGACCAATAGCTTTGTGCATTACATTTCTTCCATTGTCATCCCAAAAACAGACAAACCTCTCAAATTTAGTAAGGTGGACCATTCAATTCCTCTGAAGTTAATTTTAACTTTGATTATTGCACTCCCATCTTCCTCCGTGACCAATTCTATTTAGACTTCACGTTTCATGGTTAGAAATTGGAAGGAGTCTAAGGGATCATTATCGACCACCACAACCTTATCATATTTGTTGTAAATTGGCTCCCTCAGCACAATTCTCTCATCCAACCCTAGCTCTAGAACATATATAATTTTCTTTGTCATCTCAAAGTGGTGTTGATAAACACAAGATATAGGGGGTGGTATATAATTTTGGAACGATAGAACTTAGAACCAGAATAAAAACTAATCGACCCTACCAACTTGGCTTTAGACTCTAAGGAATTTGGCATTTCCATGCAAATTAGGTAGACCAGTTTGACACTACGTTTTTGACGAGACCTCCTAACTAATTACTACGAAACTTTCCCTATGCATACTCAGTCATCTTAACCCTGTCGTTGGCTGAGCTAGACCTGACTCAGATGAAGAAATACTGAAAAAGGAAATATGGTGTTGATGGGTAATTATGTTATCGTAATGGAAGATGCTTAGGAATTGATTATTGCTATAATGGGAAAGATTTAATGGGAATCTGGGCTGACACTAGAATTATTGTCTAATTATTCCCCCTGACCACAATCAATTGCAATGTGGTGAAATAAAATCCACAACTAGGAAAGACCTGGTGGGATTTTTATTTGGAAATGTAAATAACTGACTGACTAGAAGAAAAAAATTAATTGATGTGACTAGTGATGACCCAACTAAATGACTCCTACCTACTCTTACCTACTCCTAGCTATGGTCACCTTTCGGATATCCAATCAATTTTGAGTAACATATTTTTATTTGTGGAAGGGTTTCAAATGTGCACTGTTCACACAACCTTGTAGAAATACCCCATCCAGTTGTGCAATCTTAACAACTCCTGACTCCCTCACTTCCACAATAACAAACAACCCTAACCAATGCATTTGCAACTTTCTGGGAAACTTCAAGCATTTTTTGTTGTATAGTAGAACATGCCCTTCAACTGTGAATGAAATCCTCTTAATAGGCCTATCATGCCATGCCTTATGCCTTTGTTTTTCAACCATTTGTTGGAAATATTCCATAAACCTAGCCTCTTCAAGCTCCAAGAGTTCATCTAGCCTATTCTAAATTGATTCCTCCTCCATCATATGAGTGGCCTTAGCTACAAAAAGGATGGGAATAACAAATTTAGTCTGTACCATAGCTTCCCATCCATACACAAGCTAGAAAGG
The DNA here is from genome assembly GCA_000404065.3 of Pinus taeda. Lineage (NCBI taxonomy): Eukaryota > Viridiplantae > Streptophyta > Pinopsida > Pinales > Pinaceae > Pinus > Pinus taeda. The sequence continues at coordinate 226,101 of APFE031487999.1, read as the reverse complement.
TGTATGCTTGTGTAATGACTTAACAATTGTGTGGTATGCCCATAGAGTCGTTGGGACTCTCTTGTCCCAATCATCCCAGTTGGATAAGCATACCTTCGTCAAACCCTTCTCCAATATCTTGTTGAATGCCTCTACAATACCATTAGCTTGAGGGTGATATGGTTTGCTTTTGTGGTGTTGTATCATGAAGTTTTGAAGTAAGGAGGAAATTGTTTCATTTATGAAGTGGGTCCCCTGATCACTAGTGAGACTCATGAGGCACCCAAATCTGGATATGATGTTCTCAAACATGAATCTAGTGGTAGTATCTATAGCACAATCCTTAAATGATGTTGCTTCTACCCATCTAGTGAGGTACTCTATTGTGGTGATTATATACCTGGCTTGAGAGTGATGCACCGGCAGATTGATAGGTCCTATAAATTCAACCACCTATTTCTCAGACATCTATAGTGTATGTACCGTTTGCAATGGAAGTTCATTGTGGTGTGATGGCCTTCCAACCCTTTGGCAAACATCATAGCCTCTGGAATATTCTTTTGTATCTTTGAAAACCGTTCACTGCCATAGTCCTGCCTACAACACTTTCCTTGCAATAACCTTTCCTCCAACATGGGCACCCGCAACTCCTAAATGACATTCCCATAGTACATCGTGAAGGACACATTTGCGCAACACCTGATCAAGGTCCAATTTATATAGTTTCCCCACAATCAATTGATAATCGGAAGCTCAAATGACCATATGTCTCTTTTGTGTGGCTATGTATTCTCTTGGGCATTTACTTACAGCTAAAAATGCTCCAATGTCTTATAGTTAATTTGGTACTTCTTCAATCTAGAATAGATCAACGTCTGGTAGTTGATCATCCATGGATCCTCCACTTTCTTTTTATTCTAGCCGTGAGAGGTGATCAAGTGCCACATTAAATCAATCAGGCTTAACAATTACCTCAAATGTGAATTCCTGGGATAACAACAGCCACCTGTAAATTCTTCCTTCAAGCACATGCTTCTTAGCTAAAAATTTCAAAGCGGAATGGTTAGTAAAAAACTTAAATGGGCCTCCCAGCAAATAGTGTCTGAATTTTTGAAGTGAATATACCATTGCCAGTGCCTCCCACTCAATTATGGTATAGTTCTTTTCTACTGTGGACAAGTTTATGTTGGCAAAATAAATTGGGTGGTCGAGGCTCCCTTCCCTTGGCTGAACTAGAATAGTACCCAGAGCAATGCCTAATGCATCAATGTGGACATGGAATTGTTTGTTCTAGTCAAGGTAGACCAAAATCATTGCACTTACTAGTTTTTCTTTCAATATGTTGAGTGCAGCCTGACATTCTTTTGACCACATGAATCGTTCAACCTTCTTCAAAAGTTTCTCCATAGGTGCAGTAACCAAGGCATAGTTGCGAGTAAATCTCCTGTAGTGCCTAATATGTTCCAAGGTGGAGAGTTGTTTTAAACTTGAGGGTGGGTCCATATTCACTATTTCCGCAACTTTAGCAGGATCTACGCATATTCATTCTTTGCACACTATGTGGCCCAAAAGCGTGCGAAAAGGGACTACAAATATGCACTTCTTCAAATTCAATGAGATCTGTAGCTATCTACATTGATTGAACATGATCCTGAGTAGGCTGGAGTGTTTTGTCAGCAGACTATAGACCATCCAATCATCCATATAGACTTCTAGGAACATGTGGATGTAATCCCTAAAGGTGGAAATTGCAATTCCTGAGAACACCTTGGGTGCATTCTTGAGACTGAATGGCATAACATGATAGGCATAGGATCCCCATTCCATGGTAAATGTAGTTTTATTCTTATTATCCTCTATTATTTTGACTTGGTGATAACCAAAGAACCCATTTGTAAAACAGTAGGCTTCATTCCCCACTACATTATCTAAAACTTCATCACTTAATGGTGTAGGAAATGGGTCATGCACACAAGCGTTATTCAAACTACGGTAGCCCACACAGACCTGTATCTCAATAGTGTCTTTCTTGTTTTGTATCGCAATTGGACTTACCCATTCATCCTCATCCACTGGAAATATAAGCCTTGCTGCTACATGATCTGAAAATGAGATCTTAAATCAATATTAAGGTAATACAGACTCATGTGTAGGAATGCCTATATTATTTAGTGCAACGGATCGAAATGATTGCAAATAATATAGACAATTAATAGTTATAAAACATAATAAACACACACATCAACACAACAAATAATCAAGGAGTTCACCAGACTTCCTAGCTACATCTCCTGGTCCAACTTTTAGTGTCAACCTCTATATTATGTCTTCAAGAGTAGATTATTACAAGTGTGAGCTCAAACTGAGTCTCAACACAATAGTGACAAAACAATAGAGATTTAATTGAAATCCTCAAGTCTAGAAGAGTACACAAACTCTCCCTCTTGCTCTCTGTCTTCTACTTTCTCTTGCTCTCTCTCTGTCTCTGAGCAACTGCTTCCCCTCTTGTTCTATTATGGGATGGCATTTTAAGCCTATCATCGCTTGTCTATTCATCTCCCTTTTCAGGCTCTCTGGCTCCCAGCTGCTGTCCATTCATATCCTTGTTGAGAGTTAAACAATTATTTCAAAATGCTCTAAGGTAGGGTGGCCACCTATTTTCCAACGGAAAGGACCGGGTGCAAGTGAAAATCCCAGAAAACACTCTTCTCTATTTACAAAGAGAAATACACATAATACACTAAAAAATAGTGGAAAATCCACCAAGGCCGGACTTTTAAAGGTATTGAATCTGACATATAATCCTATCGGGTCTGTTGTTGCATCTTTATCGCAAGTCGCAAGTTGCAGTGCCCATATGCCATGGTTTCCTTTGTATTTCTGTTTATAACAGAAATACAAATAAATACATAGAATACATTGAAAAACCCGAAAAAAACATTTTATCGGAACTCAAATTATATCAAGCCACATCTCTAATTCCTTTCGGGTCCGGCTTTATCGCATGTCGCTTAACTTCCCTGATCTTCGATCATCAATCGCTCCGATCAACCTTATCGACTATCAGCGCATCACTATCGGCCCATTGCATCGGCGTATCACATGACCCTCGATCCATTGGCATCACCCCTTGTGTTGTTGTGATGCGATAAATCGCAATCGCATATCGCTTAAGCCTCAAGCCCTTGGTAAGTCCTCCTTTGTGTTATAGCGATGTGATATTGCGAGTTGATCTGGACCATTGATCTACGTGATCGATCAATGGTCCTCGTTAAATCACGCTAATTGCTATCAATATTTCCATAAGGTTGCCTACGATATACTCCGCTGGCCTCTCATGATTGAGATATTCCGATTCAATCTGGATTGTTGATCTATTCGATCCAACGGCTCTGGTGCAGAGGCATTTGAACCTCTGATAGCTCTATTTTCTACCATTATTTCACTGTTTTCCCTTGCAATAGTGTTTCCAATAGTTAATATACATGAAGACTTAGAGGTTTTAGGATCCATTTTGGATCATGCCTTCCCACTGAAAAAGCTTTTGGACCACCAAAAGTTGGATTTTTAAGCATCAATCAAGTGAGGATACAACTCCCTCACTTGTTTAACTTCTATCCATCGTGCTTTACTTGGCTTTGAACCATTGAGCCCTACTCTCAGGTACTCAACATCCCCTCAACACATAGTTCTCACCTTCCTATCTAGAACTGTGTCTTCCTCTAACTCATTAAGATATTCAGGCAACAGATCCTCAATAGAAGGTAACTGACTTTGCTCTTCAGGATCTTCAATCATTGATGGTTCATACAATCTCAAGTTTTTTGCATTAACGACTGAATAGATCTACATATAAGCTGGCAAATCAAGGTGAAAAACATTTTCACCAATTTTATCAAGTATCTTGAAAGGTCCATACCTTATTGGTTTTAGCTTCTTACCTTCACCTTGCATTCTGTCTTTGTTGATGTATAGCTAGACTTGATCACCAACTTGAAAACTATGCTCAACTCAATGCTTGTCATGTCTTGCCTTATACTTGGCTTGACTTCTTTCCAGCTATTCCTATACTGCCTAGTGAATTTCTTGGATTTATTCAATGAATTTGGTTTGTTTTCCCACATCACTGTGTCCATCAACTGTTATGTCTTTACCAGAGACAAAATCCAAGGGAGACTTTGGTATAAAACCAAAACAAGTCTCAAAAGGAGATCTCTGAGTAGAAGAGTGCTTGGCAAGGTTGTAAGCATGCTGCACATAACACAAATGCTAATCCCAAAGCTTGGGATGCTTGCTGCAATAGCCTCTAAGCAATTGGATCACTGTCCTATTGACCACTTCTTTCTGACCATCTATTTGTGGATGAAATTTTGTGCTCTTCTTCAACATGGTGTCCATCAACTCCCATAGATTTGACCAAAAATTCCCAATAAATTGAGAATCTCGATCAGATACAATAGAAGTGGGTAAACCAAAATGAACCCATACATTCTAAAAGAACAACTTTAATCATGACCTTTTCTAGATTTTGGCAATCCCCCAACAAAGTGTTACACAAAAAAATCGTCAACATGACTTTCTACAGTTTTTGTGAGTCCATCAACACTCATACATACCTCCTTTGCAAGTCTTAAACCTCAGCTCTTCATGTCAAGCCTTGAAAACAGGAGAAATACCTTAAAAATATCTCAAATCCTAGTTTCACACTTTCTCCTAGCATTGCCTGTGGTGCCGCACCCAACAGTCATGTTTCCTGTGAACTTGACCGCTCTGTCTGTCAAGTGATGGGTGCGAACCCCTGTAAAAGTTAAAAAGGCATGAGTTCATTCCTAAAAACTCATCTTGCGTCACTTCTGGACGCTTCTAGAAGGAACATTGTGTTGGCAAGTCCGCTCCACTTTGGTTCATCCATTCCATAACTAAGGGAGCTAACTCCATGATATGAGGTGCTTATCCCATTGAAGGAGGAACTTATCCCTTCAATGGTGGACCTGCAACTTCCTCCATTTGCACTATAAATTCAGGCATCGGGTTGGTTGTAAGGGAGGTTGAAAGCTGAAGATTCTTTAGGGTAAATGTTGCTAGAAATTAGACTTCTTTTTTGAGCTTGTGAGAGGAGAGATCACATACCTTTCATTTCATTTGGGAAGTGAGTGAGGCTTGTTAAAATAGAGAAGATTCCTGCTAGACCCTGGAAAGAGCTTGTGCAACATCAAGGCAAAGGTTGTAAGGTTCTTTTATTCATAAAGTTAA
>APFE031487999.1:194695-204897 GCA_000404065.3 Pinus taeda | reverse complement strand
TTCAAGGGGATTGAGCTTGTTACTCTGCCCTTGCGTGCGTATCGGATCATAGACTGTTCCCCTAGGTATATTTGTTTCCGTTGGTGACCTTAGTGGCCATAATATTTAGGGTTCTTTCCTAGGTGATGGTGGAGGGAAGATCCCACTGTACCTGGAGCAGATGTCAACTAGACTCACTTGGATTCTCTCAGGGGTTATCTTCACTCGAGACGATTATAGTGGAGAAACTTGTGCCAGTCTGTTTCATTAAGTAGGTTGTCGGGGTAACTGTTCCAACCGCCATTTTTGTATTGAATTCTGCGACGTTGGATTTCATCACCAACTAGTGTTTTCGATCTGGAAATATATTGTTTGTGTGTGGTTTAATCTCCTAGATTTATTAGGCATGTGCTTCAAATTGTTTGGTTCTTTTGAGACTTTAGGTGGTTTTCTTTGAGATTTTCTTTGTTTTCATGTGAAGTAATTAAATAATTAATCGTAGCTGAATTACTGAGACAATCCCGTCGACTTCGCGGGCAGCCTACCGAATTTACACCAAGTCAACTTGAAGGGCTACGAGCTCTTGTCACACATAGTGAAAGTAGAGTTGGGTCACCGGAGGCTGGAGAGTCTTCATTAATCATACATCCTGATTATCAAGTTCAAGCAACAAAACATATTTCTGAACCAATTTCATTTTCTGAAGTTACTGGTAGTATTACTCCTACTAGTTCAGTAGCTGACGAACCTGAAATCTCTGAACCTGAAACTGAACCTGCTGCTACTCCATCTTCAGGATTTGCTTCTCCTATTTCTAGTGGTCCTAGTTCACCCAAGGTAGAAAGTGTCATTACCCAGAATATTACTTCTCGACTCATTTCCATAGAAGAGCTTGTAAGTCCGAATGAAGGTATAAACATCCCCAAAAATCAACCAACTATCAAACTTAGGGAGCGTGAATCCATTTTCTACAATCCCATTAGAGGTGATGCTTGGTATATTTCGTTGACCAACTTTTTAGAAAATCCAGGTCTTGCATCTTCACCACCTCGATTTCCTTTCCATCCAACACCCAGAGGTTATTATCCTCCTTTGAGTATGTCGAGACAGTCATCCCTTGTTTTCTCAGACTCCAGAAACATTTTTACATGGCGTTCCTTCTGTTCCTTCTGGGTATCAGTCTTTATCTTGTACATTTTGAGGAGTGTCTCCTCAATCCATCAAATATGTAATATCTCCTGGTAATAGTGGAACTAAACCGTTAAGTGTCAAAGAGATTCTTATGATGTCTGGTACTACTCCTAACCCGCAACCTCAAGGTAGTTCAATACCATCTGGGAGGCATCCGCAAGGTACTCAAATACTGCCTCGGGGGCAACCTCAAGGTAGTCCATTACCGCCTGGTGGGCAACCTCAAGGACAGTACATCCCTACGGGATAGTATTTTCCTCAAGGTCAACCCCAGTATCAATATGTACCTCAAGGTCAACCTTAGTATCAATATGTGCCTCAAGGTCAGTACCAGCCTCAAGGTCAGTACCAACCTCAAGCTCAGTACCAACCTTAAGGTCAATAGCAACCTCAAGGTTTTCAACCACCTTCAGGTCAGTCATTTGTTCAAGGGCGGGAAAATGTACCGTATAATTATCAACCTTACACTCAACCTAGTTTTGGTCCTCAATATGCTCAACCTGTTATGGGTCCATACCCCGGAATGAACGTGGTGTGGGATCAACAGACTTCGCAACCCAGTGTGCTATTGTCATCTCAATCTGGACAGCCTTTGGTTTCTGGTTCACCCCAGCAACCTGTCCAGCCTACTACTCAAACTTCTACACATGGGGTAGTTCATCAATCTGGGCCTAGTTCACCTCGAACTCCGCCCCGAACGTCTGTTGCAAATACTGCGGCCTCTGTTCAATCCACCCCACCTATTTCTGGAGTATCAGTAGCTCCAGTTTCTACTGCTCCTATACCAACTCCTCAAGCCTCTTTACCTCAGTCCGGACCAACAATCTAGACTCCAGTTTCAATGCCTGTAGGACAACCTGGGCCTAGTACGATTGTTACAAGTCAACCCCAATTTACTTATCAACCGTACCAGGGACAATACCAAATCGGTCCTGCTGTGCAGAGCCCAACTTATCAGTATCAACCGTACCCTGGGTATACTTATCAGCAACCTCAACAACCCCAGTATGGTCCGGTTAATCCTGGTTTTCCAGGAGGATATAATATCCCAAATGCAAATCTGATACCAAGTTATCCTGGATATCCTCCTCCTAGGGTTGGTCTTATGACCCCAAGTTTTCAAGATCCAAACCGTCAGTTACCATTTATAGCAACTTTGGATTTACCTGACTTGTCATGCCTTATGAACGATCCCATTAATTATCTTCCATTTTGGCCGCCAATGCCGAGTAAGTTGCCCAATGATATACCAAAGTTTGAGGGGAAGTCAGGAGAAGATCTGTCTAATCATGTGATGACTTACCATCTCTGGTGTGCATCTAATTCCATTATAGATGATTCAATTCATCTTCGTCTTTTTCAAGGCACTTTGATTGGCCTTGCAGCCAAGTGGTACATTGAGTTGCCACGAGGCTCTTTTTACAATTTTAGTCAGTTAGCCACTTCCTTCCTTACTCATTTTCAGCTGCCAGTCCGATATGACAATGGAACGGAATTATTAACTTCATTAAAATAGTCGACGTCCACATATATTTCAAACCATATTCATGAATGGCGATGTCGACGTCGTTTAGTGAAAGTTTTTATCCCAAACCAAATTTTGGCAGAATGGTTTGTAAAATCGTTATTACCTAAAATAAATGAAGATGTAGCCAAGGCAAGAGTAGTTACCGAAGAGCAAGTAATTGCTGAAGCTTAGTACCTTGACTTAGTTTATACGCAGTCAGGTACTTTACACGAGAAAATCCCCGACCTTCCAAAACAAAATCAAATAACTGCGCCTCCCTTAGGGTCTCATGCCGCTGACGATATGATTGGTACTGTTAATACCAAGAGTAAGAAGAAATCCTCCAAGAATTCTTCTCCTATTATAACTTTACCAGATTCCCCGAAGGGAAAGTCTTCGACTGAAATTTCTGCCCATGTCTATGTCGTAGAATCATCTAGGGCCAAATCAAAATCTAACGGTAAGAAGAAAGGCAAGAAGAAGAATAAGCAAAACTCAAACACGAAATCCGATAAACCTGAATCTACTGATGAGAAACATAAACCTCGCTATCCTTGTCTCATCTGCGATGAGGAGCATTTTACAAGAGATTGTCCACATCGTGCCGAGGTTACGAAAATTGTCAAAGGTTCACAAACACCTGCTATTTTGAAGGATCCTTTTCCGAGTCAAGACAGTAAGATGATAGGTTCTTCCTCTAGTGCTTCGGAAGAGCCCATAATGATGATGTCACATGTAAGGATTGCGACAAGATTGCAAGCTTATGGAACTAAGAATCCTATTGGTGGTAAGGAAGCAGAATCTTCTAATTCCAATCCATCAACCTCAGCTCCGTCTAGTTCCGATCCACTACAGATTGAGAAACCTAATCCCGACTTAGTAATCAAACCGCCCACTAAGCATATACTTCGAAAGTCAGCTTTCAATCCACATGCGAGAGTTGCTCAGAACTATAACATTGTTGAAGATTTAGCTTTTTCCCCTTCAGCAATGTTGGCTTTGGAGGTGCTACAATCTTGTCCAGCACAGCGTCAACTGCTATTGTCGGCTATAGGAGCTGTTGATCTTCAGGACTCAAACCTCATAGTCCTCGATTTAGAAAATAGTACACCTCGTTTACCTCATCAAATGGCTTTCCAGATTCCAGTGTTAGTCAAAAACAGACCTTGCTTTAGGACTGTGATTGATGAGGTAGCTTCAACGTGTATTATGTTGATACAGTGTTGGAAAACCCTTGGTTTGCCTACACTTAATCAATCCCTGATGATTTTGAAGGGCTTTGATGGCTGAGGGTTTCATTCTTATAGCATTTTGCAGTTCTTACCCATAGGGGTTGAAGGAAAAACTGTTAATCTAGATCTGGGAGTGGTTGATGCCCCTCTGGATTACAACCTTCTTTTGGGTCGTAGCTGGTCTTATGCCATGACTACTGTTGTTTCATCGGTCTTTCGGCTTATTAAATTTCCACATAATGGAAAGATCGTTACAATAGATCAGTTAACTTACTTTTCGTCCGACCCATCCTCTGCTAAGTGTATTCAACATGTTGGTAAAACCGCTATCCCTTATAAGGATGTTGTGGTAAGATTAGTTAAAGATTCGGGTTTACTCGGAACTCTTTCATTTCCTCCTCCCAACATACCATCTCCTTTCGTGACTATTCATATGATTTCATCAGAATCCACTGTTCTTGATGATCCTTGGATCGTTCCATTCGATTCTGAGGTGGACTCTTTTGGTGATGCCATGCCTTTGAGTCCCATTGAAGTTGCTTATTAGGTCGTACAGTCGTTTTCCGACTCAAGTTCAACCAATCTTGATCTAGTGAATGAGATCCATGGAGAATCACTTTCAATCTCAACATCAGATTCAACAACCTTTTCTGAAACTGTTCACGCCAATGAGCAAATTCGGGAACTGTTGACTGTTGATGCATTACCATGGGAAGATCTTCACCATCGATCTTCATTTTTACCTGAGATTGGTCATTTTGAAAATGATCTTTCCTCTATTTTTACTACTGAATATGTCAAAGAACCTCAAGATCCATTGAAACATCCTGATTCTGAACAAAATTTAGCCAATATTTCTCGAACGGTTCCTATCAACATTTCAGTCAAACCTGGGATTATTGAAAACATTCACATAGGTGCTTCTTGTATGGACACTGAAGTCAACACATATAAAGCCCTATTTCAAGAATTTTGTGACGTGTTTGCCTGGTCCTATGAGGAAATGACAGGAATTGATCCTTCAATTGTTGTTCATGAGATCAAAACTTACCCGGATGCTAAACCCATCAGGCAACGTTTGCGTCAGATACACCCACGAAAGGCTACTGCCATCAAAACAGAAGTTGAGAAATTACTTAAAGCAGGTTTCATTTATCCAATTCCTTTGACGGATTGGGTATCGAATATTGTTCCGGTCACTAAAAAACAAGGGACAATAAGAATATGTATTGACTATAGGGATATCAATCGTGCTTGTCCCAAGGACAATTATCCAACACCCTATATCGATCAAATTATCGATGATTGTGCCAGCAGTGAAATTTTCTCCTTTATGGATGGCTTTTCCGGTTACAATCAAATTAACATTCTACCTGCTGATCAACCAAAAACGGTATTCATCTGTCCATGGGGGACATTTGCTTATTGCAAGTTACCTTTTGGATTGAAGAACGTTGGAGAAACTTTTCAAAGGGCTATGTCTTATGCGTTTCATGACATTAAGCACATTGTGCAGCCTTATCTTGATGATTTACCTACCCATTCTTTACGTAGATCTGACCATCTCACTCATTTATGAGCAAATTTTATGAGATGTAGGCATTATCGAATTAGGCTGAATCCGCACAAGTGCGTTTTTTGTATAGAAACGGGTCATTTACTAGGATTTGTTGTATCCAAAGCTGGCATTCATGTCAATCCTTCGAAGGTCGAAGCCATCATCAAGTTACCACCTCCTTCGACTCTTCGCCTACTCCAGAGTTTGCATGGGAAAGCAAACTTTTTACGTCGTTTCATTCCTAACTACGCTGAGATTACAAAAGGTTTCACTCGGTTGTTGAAACAGAACACTCCATTCTTTTGGGACGAGATAGCTGACAAATATTTCGATGCACTTAAACAAGCGTTGACCCATGCGCCGTTACTACATCCTCCCAACTACAACCAGGATTACTTCTTGTACCTCGCCGCTTCCCATTCCACCATTGGGACGGTTTTAGTTCAGCAGGATGAATTCGAGAGTGAACATGTGATCTATTATCATAGTCGGACTCTAACTCCGACTGAGTTAAAATATTCACATGTGGAAACTGGCCTTGGCAGCAGTACAAGCTGTTCAGTGATTTCGTCATTACATTTTGTTACGTACAACCATGGTCATTTCTAACTGTAACCCTATGCAATACATTTTAACTAAAAAATTGCTAGGGGGCAAGTATTCCAAATGGATTGTCATCCTGGAGGAATTTGACTTGGAATTTGAGAAGGCCAAGTCAAAGAAGTCTTTGGTTTTTGCGGAATTGATGTGTGACTTCCCTCGTGTTGATACCAAACATGTGGCGGAAGAACCCATTCCGGATGAATCCTTGTTCCTTATCAGCATTGTTGATCCATGGTATGGAGATATCATTGTCTATCTCTAGACCCAATCTTTTTGGCATGACATTTCACGATCTCAACGCCGGAAAATACGTTTCCAATCCCAAACTTACACTATTATTGGAGATACTCTTTATCGTTGTGGGGTGGATTCTATTTTCCGCCGTTGTCTTACTCATGCTAACGCTGAAAAGGTTCTTAATGACTATCACTCTAGAGCGTGTGGCGGTCATATGTCTGGGTATGCCACAACCCAAAATATTTTGCGCGCTGGCTATTTCTAGCCGTCCTTATTCAAAGATTGTATCACTGCAGTCCAAAAATGCCACAATTGCCAAATTTTTTATCGTAAGATGCGCACTCCACTTGCTCCTCTCCACCCTATAATTGTCATCGGTCCATTCGCAAAATGGGGCATTGATTTTATTTGTAACCCTCACTCGGCCGGGGGGCATGCGTATCTCATCCTTGCGGTAGATTATTTTACCAAGTGGGCCGAGGCGATGCCTACATTTTTGGCAGACGGCAAAACTGCTGCGATTTTTGTTTTTAATCATATAATTGCTAGGTTTCGTGTTCCTCAAGCGATTATCACTAACCATGGGAGTCATTTTTGAAACATCATGATGACTAAACTTACAAATCAGCTTGGCCTGCATCACGATAGTTCCACTCCATATTACCCACAGGCAAATGGTCTAGTTGAAGCAATCAACAAAGTTCTGGTCACCATGATCCAACGAATCATTGGGATTCATAGGTCGAATTGGCATAACATGTTATTTTCAGTGCTTTGGGCATACCGAACCTCAGTCAAAACATCAACAGGTTTTACTCCCTTTCAACTAGTTTACGGTTTAGAGGCAGTATTACCCATTGAATGCGAAATCCCATCATTACAAATTGTCATACAATTATTACCGGCCACTTCCGAAGAGGAAAAACTTTTATTATACTTAGCTCAATTAGATGAGAATCGACGTAATGTTGCATTAGCTGTCGAAACTCATGCCAAAAGGATTAAAGCTCAGTATGATCGGAATGTTACACCCCGCAATTTTTCGGAAGGAGACCTAGTCTTACTTTACGATCAAGCAAACGATAAGCTAGGGGCTGGCAAATTTGTACCCATGTGGCATGGTCTGTATATTGTCAAGCGAAAGGTGGCAAAAGGGGCCTATGAGTTAGAAGATTTTGACAGTGTCTCTTTAGGTAAACGTAGGAATGGGATTATCTAAAGTGATATTATGCTTAAAAGATTAGTGTGGAGATTCTTTTTAGACTAGTTTCTTTCTAAATTTGGTGTGCTTTTAGATTAGGAATGCGTGCTTTACTTCAGAGAGTGTTTTTCATTATTATTCCTGCTTATCTTGATTTTACTCTTGATATTGCAGATGTCGATGCCTCTCCAAACATACATCGGTTTTGCTGATGGCGCTTGTCGTAGTACATGGAACATCTCTTTCGTAGCTTGGGTTATCTATTCGCCCTCTGATGAGTTAATATCTATGCATGGGGTAAGCCTCGGTCAAACAATGAACAACATTGCAAAATACAGTGCAGTGATTGAGTTATTATCTGAATCCATTTCATTTGGAATTCGGAGTTTTATTGTTAATTTAGATTCGGAACTCGTTGTATTACAGCTTAATAGAGTTTATGCCATTAGAAATCCAGTGTTATTACGATTATTTTTGAGAGTCTGTCTCTTGGAAAAAGAATTTGATTACATCAAATATCAACACATTCCAAGATATTTAAATACATTAGCAGATGCAATTGCTTCTCGAATGTTAAATAGACATTTGCATTAAATCAAAGAGTAAATTTAAAAACATCCCATAACATGTTTTGCAAGATAACCAATAATAGTAATATAGCATAGCATAAGAGTGTGTCAAAATATACATTGTCTTTGATCATAGGTTGAAAAACACCTTATGATCGGCAAAAATGATAGCATAAAAAGTCCAAAAATGAGTCTACAAGGCAATCATCCTATCATTGGTGATGATCACGATAAGACACCACTGCTCGGGCCACCCTACAAAGGAACCTCCTAAAAGGTCCCGGGACCCCAATCACATAGCGCTGAAGTCTAAGAGGAATGTCATCTATGTTTGTCTACAAAATATCTGCTATCAAGCGCTCTAGATGACCCTCCAATTCGGCCAAGGTCTCTGCTGATTGGTCCTGTGGGGCCGGTGCTGCGGCAGCTGGCTGTCTTCGATCATAAGGCTGGAGAGTGGCTGGTCTCTGTGGACCCACATCTGAATTTAAAAAAAAAATTGCTATTAGTTTTGGGATGATTTAAAAAACAAAAAAAGATATATATAATTGAAAATGTTGAAAACAATTTTACCTCTATCATCCCATTTCTCTCCTGGTGGAAGAGCCATGTCGGGATCACCACGATAATCCATCCTAGCGTATGGAAAATCTTAAATCACAAAGAGTTGCTTCTCTAACCAACGAAAATACTCGGGTGTGAATCGAACAACCTCGGTACCCTCCTCAGGATGGCCGGCCACGACTGCAACCCAACGCATAACCCTAGGATCTCGGGGAAGTCCAGCCTCAACAGTAAGTTGCTATGGAACCAGCATAAGTACCCTCTCTAGGGAAAAGCTGACAACTAAATAACCATATCCAAATTTCTTTAGTTGTCCATTCTTTGCCCTAGTCAATTGGCCCTTCACATTGGCCAATACAGCATCGCACTAGTTGAAGATGGTACCTCGGAAGCAGTCTACTACCATGCGCATCTGGGAACCGGTAGCTAGATTCAATGCTGCGCTCCCATAGAGTCTAGTAACAGTAAAGGCGATCACTTTTAGTTCAGGATGGGAGATGGTTTTAACATCTATCCGTTTGTCCGGAGTCTGATTATTACAAAACTCTAGTCGGAGACTAGCGACAGATTGGCCACCTGGCCTAGATCCGAATAGAGATAATTCCTCGCCTCTCTTGGGCAAGCCAGTCAAAAAGTATATGTCATTTGGCTTGATTTCGAGCCGGTTGCCACCAATAATGAAGCACTGGTCCTGCGTGCTCCACCTGTCCACCAGCCATTGTAGAAAGTCTACCTGTGCCCTCATGCCAGGTATGGTCCAAAATTTAAATAGCCCGCATGCTCTTAATGCCTGTAATGAAGGTGGATGGAGTAATGTGGCTTGATCCACATCCTAGTGCTCTGTTTCCCGCTAAACAAGCATCTTGTGTGCCTACGTTGCAAAATAGGTGGTTTAAAACATTTCATTTCAAAATCTATGGGGCAGAAATGAAGAATTTAGGGTTTTAAATCCGCATTCCGCGGGGTTCGTACCCATCCTTTTAGAGACAATGCGTAGTTGCGCACTTCTCCTTAAGGACAGGTGCGGCACCCTGAATTTTTCCATGTGCACGGAAACATCGGGGTGCGTAGGCGCCACATGGCGCACCTGTGCAACTACCGCGGGAGATTTTTTGCCCTAATTTTGCTCTAAAAACCAATTTTTATACCCTAAAACAAAATTTTAAATAGATGAAATGCAAGTCAGGGACAATGTGGATTACCTAGAGAAGACGGTTCTCGATTCCAGCAGTCAGATTTTCCGCAATCTCCAAAGGAAGTTTTCTTACCAAAAACTCTTACTTTTTACTCCAAAGCCAAACGGTAAAAATGAACTTGTAAAAGCCCTTTTTATAAGATTTTTTGAATAAATAAATTTAATTTATTTATTTTTTGCTTTGGAAAGGTCACTTTTGGTGCACTTTTATTATTTTTAAACAGATATGAGTAATGTTTGTAGTTTTTGTGCAGAATATTGGGTATTTAGGCGAAATTGGTCATTTTCAACAAAAAACACATAGGAGTCCTCTTTAAGCTCTTTTCTAACTCGTAAAATATGAAAAGATTGCCGAGTTTTTCTTTT
>APFE031487999.1:121815-185588 GCA_000404065.3 Pinus taeda | reverse complement strand
TTTAATTTTGATTAATTAATCAACTAATTAACTAATGGGGAGAGAGTTTAGAAATTAAGGAGGGGGGAAGGGACAACCTGATGTACTACTCCTTGGTCTGGAGGGATTGATATGTCTAATCAGGGGAAGCCAGTTTCCACTAATCTCATTTCCATTGTCCCTATTGAGGTTATGTGGAACCTTCATAATTTCAATAGCCTCTCTGATTTTTCTCATTTGATAATGATCTTCCCTTGCAATAATCCTAGCATTCTCCAAACATACATGATGCTTGGTTTTGGAGGAGTGCTCAGCAAGAGCTGATGTACGAGATCTCCCATTCCTAATATCTGCTATGTGCTCTTTAAGTCTTGTTTTCAAAGACCACCCTGTCTCGCCAATATAGCTCTTCCCGCATGAACAATCAATCCCTGTCTCTCCAATATAGCTCTTCCCGCATGAACAATCAATATTATACACACCCTTGCACTGATGATGATCAATGTTATCTTTATTTTTATGGCTTTCTTGATATTAAACTCTTTATATCCTATATTTTTAAAAATAGAGGTTAAGTGCTTAATTTCTTCATTAATATGTTCAGAGTCGGAAATTATAAGAGCCCTAACGGCAAGAGTGTTTAAGACGCCAAATTTTTGGGCTGGATGATGGTATGAATCAGCATGGAGATAGCTTTCTGTATGGGTTTTCTTTCTAAAAACTTGGTGTCCCATAGTACCATCGTCCTTTCTACTGACTAAGACATCTAGAAAAGGAAGATGACCATTTTCTTCAAGCTCCATAGTAAACTTGATGTCGGATGATATAGAGTTAAGATGATTAAAAAAACTTTGCAAGTTCAACTATGGGAGATCTCGTACATCAGCTCTTGCAGAGCACTCCTCCTATTAGTGTCGGTATCTTCATCCCTCCGTCAGCGATCAAATTCTCTTGTTGCATGGCATATTAGGCGTCTTGCTCAGTCAGCTACATTCCATTAGGAGCATGGATCATCTGACGGTAGTGGCTTGTTGTACATTTTCCCTCATGTCCTTTACCTGCTGGCCCATTTCCATTCATCAAGATCATCTGCAGTCACTTTTTGTCTTTAAACTTGCAAGAGTCATTTCTAGGGTTTCAGTTTCATTAGGTCTAGGGTTTCATCAAAAAGGTCTTCAAAATGTCCAATAATAGTCATCAGATGCATGAGGAGGTTGAATAAAGTTCTAGTACCAATAAATTTCATAATCACTTGCTCAGAAATGTATTTTTCCTCAAAACAAGGTTTTGAGGAAAAACATAGTATTTTAGGTATTTATTGTATAAATTAATGTAATTTCAGTTCTCTCATATGTAAATAACTTCAGTGGCAACCCTGGTCACCTTGCCAAGCTTCAGCAACTCCATCCTCTGCAAGGCAAACAAAAAATCAAATCATTCAGTTCATCAAAGGCAAAATTAAAGTAAACTGCCCAAAAAACAGAGTTAAAAAGTAAGTCACAATGCAAACATTATAAAAGTGGGTTTATGAATGAAAAATCAAAATCTCTTGTATATAAGTCATTTTTCATGTTCAAATAGCTCATTTACCTTCAAAGAAGAAATATTGAGGAAAAGAAAGTCGTGTTGGAGAGAGGAAGCAAGTTTGAAGCAAAATTGTGCAAGTTCAAGGGCGCGGCGCATTGGGTGAGAGGTGCGACGCATTGGATTGGCCTCCACAGTGTAAAAAATACACTAGTGCGACGCATATAATAGGCATGGTGTATTGGGTTTGTGGCGCGACGCATAGAGCTGCAAGCCCGATTTCACCATAAACTCCCTCAAGATTTCCAAATTTGCTCAATCCTATGGTGTGAAAGTAAGTCTAGAGTTCTTCCCTTGCTAGTGAAAGAGTGTTTCTTAGAATTTATGGTGGTTTAGTGTGTAAAATCTCAAACCCTACCTCTTGGAAATTTTGGTCAAAAATAATTGCCTAGGGTTTGTATTTATGTTTTTGCTACCAAGTCTATTCCATCACTCCCTTACTCTTTGACTCCTCCATTTATTTTTCCGTTTCATCCACTCATTCCTTAATTCCCATATTCCTAAAAAATCATTCACCCCTATCCCCAATTCCCATTTTCCCAAATCCTAACTACAAAATTCCCAAACCCTAATTGATGTCCCTAAGCATGCATACTATTCCCTGAACCCCCTATTTCCAAAAAAAAAATTGTCATAACATTCCCAAAACCCCTCATACCCTCTCTCTCCACAATCCCTCATACATTCTTACCCTTGGTGGCAGAAAACTAAAAAAACCATAAATATCTTCATACTCATCAAGAACACTCACACACTAGCAAACATGGAGTCTGATCCTTCCTATGACCAAGATGAAGAAGAGACACACAGTGACTCTCCTATAGAAATGCATGCACCAAGGAGACTGCACAAGGGTGGAAAACATATACGAGAGGAACCTATTTCCCTTGCCAAGTTGTAGGCCTGCCCTCTTGCTATCACATGCTTCCAACACCAATCCTGTTATCAGTTCTGTGAGATGGTTACTAGAGTCCAGTATCATCATGAGTTGGCCAGGTTGTTTGTGCTTCATCTACATAATGGCCAAGCCACTCTGGCTAGTGTGACATTCACTTTGACACTTAAGTCTATCTCTATAGCAACTGACATTCCTAATGTCGGAGAGCAGTGGAATAAAAGGCGGCAAATTGACAGCGAACATTATGAACCATACATCAAGCCCGGTTATTTGAGACAACTAAGCAGAGCTTTTCCCTTTTGGTACCTGAAATACTCATATGCTCCCTTGATGAAACTCATAATTAAGTATTTCAACTGTGAGGGCCAGTTTTCTCGCCTATATGCCTATCACATCAGGTTGTTGATGCACTTTACCAGGGTGAGAATGATGAATCTTCCCTGCTTCATATGTCAAAATATTGAGAAGATGACCACCCTAGTGCAAAAGAAAACTCCTCAGCAGCAGTATAACAATATATATAATTTTTCACTCATCAAAATTGTGGTCATGCATCAGCTTGGTTTACAGGACATCTCATGGGAGGACTTCATTTCTCATGAGTTCTTCATGGTTCCTCAAGTACCTCCATCAGTTTTTCATGAGACAAGTGGACCTTCACATCAGCAGGAGAGTCATGAGACATAGGCCGCTAGTGTGCCGGTGTTTGTCACCTATCAAAAGGGCACTAGACGGTTATTTGCAGTAGCAAAGCAAGTATTATCTCCACCCGGGGTGGAAGGGGTCTCATGTCCTCCATCAGCAGAGTAGGTTCAGGACAAGGGTAAGCAACCATTACATGATGAGGGGCCTTCAAGAGAGCAGGAGACAGATTTCATTCTCATTCAGGACAATAACATTGATTTGGGCCCACAAAGCTCAAAGTTCAGGGAGATCATTCAGGAGCAACAAGTGGACTTTAATGCTTTGTCCCTCAACCTAGAGAGAGCCAAATGGATAATCAAATACTTGGAGCAAAGAAACAAGCAGCTAGAGAATCAACAAATGATTATGGAGCTTCAAAATGTACGAGAAAACCGGCAAGCTGCCAAAAGGAGGAAGGTGAAGCTCACATCACTTGAACAAGAAATGAATGCTAATCATGAGTCTTGGCTTGAGAGAGCTAATATCCACTTGGAAAATTTGTTGGACAAGGCCAATAGGGAGAAAACAATGTTGAGGCACATGGCCTACCATTACTTGGCAAGAAACAAAGTATGCAAGGCAAGAATCAAAAACTTGAAGGCAAAGTTGAAGTGGGCATCAAGGAGGCGAAAGGAGCAAGATAGACTTCAGATATTGTCTGAGGCTTCCTTGGCCCAACACAATACTTGATGGAGAGCACTCAGCCCAAATTTCAAAAAAATTGGGACACTTTTTGCATTTTTGGAATTTTTGGGCCAAAACATAGGTTTTTCTGCCCAATGCGCTGCCCCACTTGGCACTCGCTTTTGATGGAGGCCTCCAAATGAGTAAAAATCAGCATTTTTGGATTTGTCATGAAGAAATATGCATGCTCACCAATGGCCAAGAAATTTTGACAAGTTTTGAGCCCCCAAAAGGGTCAAAAATACCCCAAAAAGGACCTTTCTAACCCTATTTTGGACACACAGGATGCAGTGTTGGGAAAACTCAATTTTGGAGGGCAACTGAAGGCCAAATTCAAAAATTCCACTTGTTTGGGAAAGTAGATAGGCAGACCTTTCCAACAAGCCCTCTTGAAGCAAATTGGAACACTGGGAAGGCCTCCAAAAGCAGTTGCGAAAAGGAACTATGCATAGGGAAACCAGTGCGGCGCATTGGGGAAATTTTGCTTAGTTTGACCAAAAATACTCTGTTTTTCACCTAGTTTCTTGACAGTTTGACTTTTCTCCTTCTTAATGTCAAATTCATGATGTAATTTAATGTAATTTGATGGATCTTGATGTAACTATGCTAAATTTTTACTTGTAGAGGTAGATTCATCCATCAAAAAGTAGTTTGCCACTGAATGAATTAGTTCCCTAGTTTTTAGAGGCAAGTTGTTCCACTACCTACTTTTTAGTTCTCAGTTTAGAATTTATTGGAACAGCTCCTAAACTTATGAGCTCGACCCCTAGAGGCTAGGATTACTTGTTGGTTGCCTATATCTTGCAATTTTTCAGTCATTAGCATGGTTGGACTTTTGAGAAAGCTTGGAGCTTCATTGTATATTCATTTTCAGCAGTTTGGCTAAGGAATAGACCAGGGTTTGCAACACTCTATGGGATTCATGTGGCATCTTGTTTTGGTATTTTGTTTTCTTCTGTAATTGTAAGTTTACATGTGTTTTATGTATGCCATTATCTCTCTTGCTTTCATCTTAACTAAACAAACAAGGATAAAGGTAGAATCCATTGAAATTGCAGTGCTCTACCTAGGGTTTGCTTAGTTATTTATGTTTTTAGCTGGTTGAAGAGGATCCCTGAGGTTTTCTTGCCCTCTTCAACTCCTCACCTGTCTAAAGCTTTCCATTTCATTCAATTTGAAGTATGAAATCATTTGCCTACCTTGCCCCATAAAGATCTCTACAAAACTAAGCCTCATTCCCTAGACCCAAAATCTCCCTTTCCATTTGAGCCAACAAAACCTCATCAAATTCAATCAAACTCTTCTGCACACATACCTAGCCTAAGATCAGTATTCACATCAGTCATCTAAAGCCCTCATTAATCATATTTTGGTGAGATTGACAAGGAGAGATCCCTCTCCCAACCTGGTAGGGCTAGCTACCAGGTTAAGCGTGGTTTGATGTTATCCTAGATCCTACCTTTTTCAGCCTAAAGTAGATTTAGGCACTAACACCTCCAAAACCAAGCATCATGTATGTTTGGAGAATGCCATGATTATTGCAAGGGAAGAACATTATCAAATGAGAAAAATCAGAGAGGCTATTGAAATTATGAAAGTTCCACATAACCTCAATGGGGACAATGGAAATGAGATTAGTGGAAACTGGCTTCCCCTGATTAGACATATCAATCCCTCCAGAACAAGGAGTAGTACATCAGGTTGTCCCTTCCCCCCTTCTTAATTTCTAAACTCTCTCTCCCATTAGTCAATTAGTTGATTAATTAATCAAAATTAAAATTAATTAATTAATTAAAATTAATTAACTAATTAAAATGGTTTATAAATTAAAATTCCCGAATTTAATAAAATATTAAACAATAACCCACCATAATTTATTAACATTAAGATATTAAACAATTAAAAAACTACATAATTTATTAAGCATAAGGATATTAAACAATTAATTAATGAGTATACATTTAATTCAAATTAGTAAATTAATTAATTAAAATTAATAAATAAGTAGTAATACAATTCAAATTAGACTATACTATAAACTAAATAAATAAAATAAATTTATTAATGAGGCAATTAAATGATTATTTATAAATAATATGAATTATTAACATAAACCATTTATTTAATTAAGTAACTAATTATTTAAGTAACATAATACAATAGGATCTCATATTAAAATGAAATGATATTATAACAAAATAAAAAGGGAAGAAATTTTTTTTATGAATAATTCATATTAAATAGTAATAAATTAAATAGGTTATATATTTTAAAATTAGTCAGCTTCTACTTTAACTTATCAAACCATTAGGTTTCTATTTATCTGTCCTGGTTGGCAAAATCTTCTCTCAGTCTATTACTCATTTTCTATCCTGATGATGGATCCCCTTTGGGGTTTGAAATGTCGATCTAATGAACAAAGTACTGTGGATAATCTGGGTCATAATTTTCCAAGAAATAACCACAGAAGTTTAAAATTCAACATCTCTTTTGTAGTTTGCTCATCCCAGTAATATCCAATTCGGGCTAGCTTTGATTTTTCATCAGTCTCAATGTTATGTTTCTACAACTTCAATGGGAGTAAGTGTGGAGCATCGATTATAGGCCCTTCCTTGATGTCCCTTTCCACTTCAATTTCGTGGAAAGAAAGATGTCGTTCCTCAAAATCATCCTCATCTAGCTCTCTATCCACTTTCCCACAGGCCACGACTTCATGATGCCCAGATTCATAGATATTCTCTAAGGTCTTCTAATCTATGCACCCTTCCATTAGCTACCTCATTGTGAGTAGAATTCACTTGACATCCTATAATGCCTTAGTCATCCTCCTGTTATTGTCTTAGAAAGGAAAGTTGTTGAAAAATTGATCAGCCAAACTATCCTAGTATCCCGTTTGTCTCCTTATTTCTTCTTGTACATATCAAGCTTTTGGAAACGTTCATAGGGTGTGTATAAAGCCATCCACCCACAACTCCTTTGGAATAACTTCCCGATTCCATCCATCCTTATAATTTTGCAAATGTTGTCGAGGGCGGAGTCCCCCGTGTATTTAGAAAAATCTTGAGGGTACTCCCATGCTTGTCTGAATCTTACTTCCATGGCTATTTTGATCTACTCCCATTCTCAAAGGTTGTTACAGTGAACTCCCCACCACCTTGTCAGTGTCACTTGTAATGCGACATTTAGTAGAGGTAATTTGTGTTCTTCAATAATAGTTGCATCAATATTGTTGATAAACAAATTTGTGGAACCTATACCATTAAAGATAGGGAAGTCCCATACCTCAGTGCCAATGCAATTGAACCGACAGATTGTGGCACAACGTCTAGTGTTGATTTCATATCCAATATTCTTCCAATCATCCCAAGCGACCTCTTAGCCAACCTCAGAACTCTGAATGCTCCACCAACTGATAGACCCTTTAGCCGTTGGTTAATGTAGTCCTCCCTTATTCCTACTATTATTCTCCAATAATCCTGGTTCTTCTCTCTCATTTGGTGGTTCTATGAATCTCGACCCCTAATATGGGTATAGAGTTTGGATCAACCTCGCTCCTGCTACCTCAAAATTCATCAATTCCTTCTTCAAGTCGATTATGGCATAGTTCTCAAAGGGCTGGTTTATCCTGAGCAGCGTCGAGTAGGGGTCCTTGTCCCCCATGATGTCTATTACCTATAAATATGCATGGGTCTTCACCCTTGTTACATCCACTTCCATGTCCTCCATCTGCCCAATCAAAAGTATTAAATACTGATTCACCATCCAAAACCATATTGGTGAAAATGCAATTTGAGGTTTTCCTAGTGCTTCCCATGTTTTCCTTGGAACAATGTTGACATCTAAGCCTAAATCCAACATAATGTCCTTAAGTTGGAACCCCATAATATGAGCATCAATCTGAAACTCTTTTCCTATTCTATTCTTGTTCCTTTGTACCCTCCTAGAGTTTCTTTTGGGTAGGTTAGCGAAGACGACTCCTCCATCAACCTCCTCTTCTGGGATGACACCTTTCAAGCTCTTCCACAACTGCCCTAACATCTGGTCACCATTCACGATATGTAGAAATATTTTGAACCACTCTTCGATAGGTCAAACTATTGTGGACTAGGATAGGTCTAGGCTCTTAGCTTTAAGAGATTTTGGTTGCTCCTTTTCGGACCCTCCACCTCCTGTCAAATTGTCGAAAAAAATTGTTGCTTCCTTTTAATACTACTTTTGTTGCTAAGGGTCATGTAAGCACTTTGGAGAGGCCAGTCTTATAATCGTGGGTTGGTCCGTGTCTCCCCAATCAGGCCTATTATATTTTCCTCCTCGTGTTACTATATTGATATTTGAGAGGGGGGTCACCTCTGATACCCTTGTCTATGCATTAATTAAATTTTCTCCTCTCCATCGGTTATGCTCTTCCCATCTTATAATCAGTTCTGGAAAGTCCTTTGTTGTTTGCGCGTTGACCCTACACTGAGAACACCATGATCTTCTTGGTAGTGGGTAATCTTGCGTAACATTCCCTTCTTGATCACAATTGTAACAACAAATTCGACCTCTTCCTCCTTCCCTTTTGCCCCTTATTCCTCCTCCTCCTCACCCTCAAGGAATCTCATTGACTTGGAAGGTTGAGTGGTCTAACCTATCAGCTAGAGCATCCAGTGCCCTACACTGGTTGGTATGGTGAGTGGTTAAGCACAAAATTCACAATAATTGTTATTTGTAACATTGGAGTATTTTTACAGTATTTGGAAAAGACGAGGTGGGTATCCACCCCCTATATACCTCACAGTACTCCAGCTGGTTGTACCCAGGTGATGAGGCTCATCAATGGGTAAATTATATGGACCTTAATGCTGCTCTCTATCTTATTAAAATCAACTTTTGTCACATTTCTTTACATTTTTTGTTATATTTTTCTTAATGAGAAGGGTAAAGATGAGATGTCATGTCTTGTGGTATAATGTGCATTGATTGGAGGTTTTGGAGCAATTTTTGGTTAATTAGTGTAGGAAATCTAAGTATACAAGAAAGAGAGATTTTAGGAGATTGGATCTCCCTCCTTAACTCCTCACTCACTCGAAGATTCCTCCACTAGGTCTCATCATCTTGGAGTTACAAGTAGTTGAGCCATTAAGGTCATTGGCAACCAAGCCAATGATGGTTGAAGACTAGTTGATCTTGAGTTTGGAGCCAAGCCTAACTAAATTTAAGGAAGTTGTTCATAGGTTTAGTTGTATAAATAAGAAGGCCTAGAGCCTCATTAGGATTTCAACCTTTTTTTTATAGCCAAGAGGCATTTTCGAGATAACACATTGTGATTGATGACTCTTATGTATTTTTTATATTTTAATGAAAATGAGAAGCATTCCCTTGATCCGGCACTAAGTTGACTCAAAGGGATGAAGCCCTTGGGTTAGGGCCTAACCCTGGTAGTAGAGGTTCCTCTTCTTGTACATGTATGCTTAGATTACATTAATAGTTAGTTTTGAAGTGATTTTGGTTTTGTTAATCTGTAAGTATTTGGATGATTCATTAGTTTGCTTCCATTTGTGGATACTTAGATCAGTGGTATCTTAGTAACAGTGGACGCTCCAGAAAATATTGTGATAGTGGCTTTCACCTCATATCCCTTATGGGATCATGACTTGAGGGTTCCATTCATACAACCCAAAAACAAATTTCTTGCTTTACTACATGATCTCAGGTTTCGTGACAAGTAGGTCATTGTCTTTGAGTTTCTTAGGATTATTTGCAATTTTCATTTTTTTATCTCTTAAGTTTTTCATTGGTTTCAAAGCACTTCCATTCATGAACTTAGACATTAGCTAATAATAAGTATGTTTTCCTCCATTCAATGAATCTCTTTCATGTATAGATGAATTTGTGCCTAAATGAAGACTAGAGTGTATGTTGTTGCAGGAGCTTCTAATTTGTAGGGAGACCTCATCGCATTTGCCTCATCCAAGTCCTATCCACCCATGTTTCCAAAGTCCACTAAATCCTAAATCCAAATTTTTGTTTTGTAAGAAAAATCTCCATTTCCATTGAGAAAATCCAACCATCTTGAAGCATATGACTGAGCCTTGGATAATGTTCACTCCCTCCATGCCTTATTTTTCCATCAGATACATTTCCCACACTTCATTCTACCTTTCCTCCCATCTCCTAAGATTTCGGCATGTTTCTTGTAGTAAAACAGGGTATCCTGTAGTAGAACTAGGACATCTTGTAGTAGTACTACAAGAAACCCTATAGTAGCCAGTTTTAAGCCCGAATTTAGAAAAATTGACATCTGAGCTTGGATTAATCCTCTCCTTGGCTTCCATACCCTTGAGACTAGCCCATAGCTCTTCATCCATACTTATCTCCCCTGCCAAAGAACAAGTGAAGATTAGCATTTGCATTCATAAAAATTAAAACATCAAAAAAGAGCTTTTAATGCAATTTCTAAATTAGCACATGCATGTAGCAATCATAATACTTCTTAGATCAGATTCCATGCTCAGTTAGTCTAGATCATCACATGCTATCAACAAGGTTAAGCTAGGTTTCTTTTGCAAGAAAGATGTGTAAATGAGTAGCTATATGATTTCATGGCACTTTATAAGCATTTTCCAATTTAGTATTTCATTCCTTAAAATAGGCAGTATTCCTTTTATTTCATTAAGGACAATTTTCCCTTCTCCATTTGGTAGTCAGACTTCTTCTAGTCAATAGAAGATTAGTTCGAGAAACACTAGTGGTGTATCGCCCTAGTTGAAAAGTGACAAGAGTAGACCATTCCATCTATTGTGTACACAACATTGTCACCTCCAATTTTGTATGAACCCTAGGTTGATGAAGTATAGTTGGTAGCCCCAGGAGTTGCAACATTCTTGCTACAATATTGGCGCTCATCACCAGGATATAAATCTTGCGATCCTATTTGCGCGACTCCTACTATGGGTGTAGGCTGAGGTGGTCCTATTGGTGTAGACGTGGTATTTGCGCCTCGCAACCTCATACATTCTCATTAGGGGAATTTTGAGGCCTAAAATGGGCCTCCTAAGGAAATTATAAAATAGTAGTTGAAAAAAAAAAAACTACTTTTTCAACTAATATTTTCAACTTATCTTCCTATGGGTTTACTCAAATTTTGAGCGGGAACACTCGTTGGATGCAAAATTTAATTCCTAATTCAAGGAGTACCCATGTTCCATACTTTAGATGGACCCTGTTGTTAGTGTCAATATATGCATACTTCCATCAGGGATCAAATATGCTCTTTGCATTTTCATTTTAGGTGTCTCATACTGAATTTTTGATCATTCCACTAGGTCATGCCAGAATGGTCGACTGATGGTTGTCTTCTTCTCAGAAATAAAAATTTCCCTCATGAGGTACATTTTCTAACCCATCTCCATGTTGCATTCAGTTATGGTTTCAATTATGTTATTTTTAGAGTCAAGGTAGTTATGTTTCCATTAGGTCTTAGGGTTCATTTCCAAGGTCAAAAGCATAGTTTCAAATGTAAATAAAGGGCAGCAAAGGTATGAGGAAGACCAATAAACAAAGAGTGATTGGTAGTAAGTCATGGTTATTGTACAAAGATCTTATTTCAATGATGTAATTTTCATCTCAAAAACATGTTTTTGAGATGAAAATAGAGTATTTTAGTTGATTCATATTTTTTGATGTAATTCAAGTCATTTCATGTAATAAGTGTTCCCATAAGCTACCCAAGAATTTCTCCTCGCTACAAGTAATGAAAGACATTGAAGAAATCAGTTCAATCAAATCATCATCCACTTGAAAAGAGACAAAGAAAGAAAAGCATTAAACAAAGATTTGAAGATAAAGTAAAAGTTCCAAAAAAACTTTATAAAGTGGGTTTTTTCTAAAGAAAAATCAAATCACCCTCTATATAAGATTTCAAAATCCCTTTTAAATTCATCATATTCATTTGATAAAGAGAAAGAAGAGAGTTGAAGGAGAGAAGGGAGTTGAAGCAAATTGGTGGTTGACCAAAGTGGAGGCGCTGCGCATAGATCAAGAAGTGATGCGCACATGGTAGATTGTGGATGTGCTATGCATAGAGAATAGAGCGTTGTGCATACAGATAGAGCACTGAACATAGAGCCTGTGTGCCAGTGCATTTTTTCACCACACTGCTCATACAACCAGAGCATTGCGCACCTATACAAGGTACTACCCATAGGGCCATCAAACACCAAGACCACCCTATCAACCATCTAAAACGCTCTTTTGCTACCTAGAGCCTCTGAGCAAGTAAGTACACTCTTTGAATCATCCTCCTGACACTCATTTCATGATTTTGAAGTTTGTTTTCTATTTAAGTTTTCAAACCCTAACTTGTCTAAAATCCCTCCCTATTTACCTTATCCCTTATCCCCACAGTTCATTGTCAAATCCCTCCACCTATCCCCTAGACCCTAATCCCCTAAACAAAAATCCCTACACCTATCCCCTATACCCTAATTCCCCAAACAAAATCCCTACACCTATCCCCTATACCCTAATCCCCAAAATGAAATCCTTAAACCCCTATTTACTAAACATCCCCTACCAAAAAAAACCGTCCTTCTCACTCTCACATCATACATATCTCCTCCTACATCACACAAACTCCTCCCCCCTTCCCCTATCCATATTCACCATAACTCACTTCTTGATTACCTTCTCTAGGGTTTCAAAGTTTCAAATTCAAAAGACATGGATAAAGAGTATAGAGATTATGAGGAGGAGGAAAATAGTGGCAGTGAAAGCATGGGAGATGAACCTCAACATCAGAGAAAACCACATAAGGGAGGCATAATTATCAAAGAGGAACCATCAAACATCAGAGACATAAAGGCTTCTCATATGACTGTCTCTTGTTTCAGGCATCTAGGGTGTTATGAGTTTTGTGAGCAAGTACAAAGAGTTCAACATCATCCTGAGTTGACTAGGATTTTTGTAGCCAATATCTGTGATAACAAGGTAACTCTTGCCGGGGTGACACTTATAGTTTCATCCTCCATCATTGCTGATGCTACAAGGATTGCGAATGTGGGGGAAAAATGGTATAAAATCACAATATTTGGATGAGCACTATTATGAGCCATACATTAAACCTGAGTATAGGAATGAAAAGAAGAGCACCTTTCCTTTCAGGTTCCTTGACGACAAGTATGCCCATATGATCAGGATCATTATGAAGTATTTTACATGTGAGGGCAAATTTTCCAGATTGTACACCTATCATATCAGGCTTCTTATACACTTCACAAGAGTGAAAATGATGGGCATCTTGTATTTCTTATTCAAGAACATTGAGAAGATGGTATACATTGTACAGAAAAAGACATACACCCAGCAGATGAATAGTATCTATCACTATTCATTGAGTAAGATGATTGTGCTACATCATCTCAACCTCCTCAACATCTCCTGGGATACATTTATTGCTAATGACATTTTCAATGTTCCTCCGATTCCTCCATTGGTGCCTCAAGAAGAAGAAAGGTCTTCCAGCAGTGCTAAAGTAAAAAAAGGTAAGAAGGCTAAAGAGGTTAAAGTTGTTGAGAAGCCAAAAACCTACAAAACATATTAGAGAGGGGCTAGAAAGTTGTTTGCAGTGGATAGGCAAGTTTTTACTCCACTTGATGTGGAAGGGGCCTTGCCTTCTTCATCAACTCATAGGCAAATGTTTGCTCCACAAACTGTGGAAGGGGCTTTGCCTTCTTCATGAACACAACAGGTACAACAGGTGCAGCAGGTGCATAAAGGGAAAGAAAATATGTTGGAGGAAAGCCTCAAATTTTGAGTAACTTTTGATAACAGTCAAAACTTACTACTAGCCTTTTTGGCAACAGTCCATCGAGTGTAGACTAAGGTCTCACCTGAAGTAGTATGGGAGGGTTCTAGAACCAGGTTTCCACACCCTGGAGATGTCTAATTAGTTCAAGTGGTTTGTGGTTCAACCTTGCATGCAAGTCGCTTTGCACACTTTCCCGTACCTCACGGCCTGAGATAATGCCTTCACGCAGCCCTACATAAGGGTTGGACATTGTGCTTCTACATTATTACCTGAGACTCTATTGATATTCCAATGTTAGTTGATTATCTTAGCCTACATGCATGCTTTAAGTTATACTTAACAATATAAACAATTCATACAGGTGCATGTAGTAAATAAACAGTATATTCGCAAATTATATCAAACATGCAATAACCCAAGAACAGATACATAGAATTATGATAAAACTTCTCTTTATTAATTCCTTCCTCGGTTACAAACTCGTCTTCGCCATGTGCACTTAGCTACGGGATTTCGCACACTCCGCTGTAGACTACTAGGCTTCTGCACACTCAGCTGCAGAGCCTTCTCCTACTCTATGACCCAAAGACACACTTTACACTTAGTCACTTAGACTCTTGCTTCTCTCCTTCTTCCTTCTCTCTTACATTTAGAGCCTCACTCTATTTATACAATCCCATGGTCTGCAAACCATGGGTAGGCCGACATTACATTACAAAACTAGGGCTAACAACCTTGTGACTCTAACATACTTCCATGCCCGCAATCCACGGAGCTTTACAACACAATTTGGTCAAAACTTGGGCTTTGAGCCCCAAAACATGCCTTGGGGGGAATTCCATGCCCAACATTCATCATGGCATTAAGATAGTCGGCCTAGACGCAATAAATGAAAATATAACCATAATGGAAAAAGATGCACAGATCCAAGCACTAATGGACAACTTGGCGAGAGCTAAGTATGGCATTTCATACCTTGAGCAAGAGAACAAGTAGCTAAATGACAAACAAGTCCTCATGGACCTGGAACTTCTCAAAGAAAATAGGCAATGTGACAAAAGCAAATCAGAAATGCAAGAGGAAGAAACCCCAACCACCTTGACTACAGAACAAAGGCTTGAAAAGGAGATTGAGGAGGATAGAGAAACATGGCTTGACAGGGTCAATTCTCATTTGGAGAAGCTGCTATGAAGGGCCAATAGGTACAATCAAATCATTAGGCACATGGCTCGTCATTACAGGACCCGAAACAAGATTTGTAACATGAGAGTCAAGCAAATGAAGACAAGGCTAAAACAAGCACTCAAAGGCAAAAAGGACGGTGATAGGCTTAGGTTTCTTGCTGAAGCTTCCTTGGCTAACCCAAAAACTCGATGGGGGTGTTCTCCACAAATTTTGAGTAAGTTTTGATAATTTTTTCCCTTTTGAATAATTTTGCAATTTTTGACTCGGAAAAATTGGCTCTATGTGCAGCGCCACTGGCGATGCGCTTTTCCTAGGGGAATCCAAATAGAAAATGGTTAGAATTTTTGGATTCACAATGATGAGTACATGCACCCTGTGCATTTGCTAAGATTTTGGAGCAAAACTGGTCAACCAAAAGGTCAAAAAATTCCCAAAAAATAACCTTTTTGCCCATGGCGCTGCGCACAGAAGCATGGGAGAATCAGATTTTGAGGGGTCAAATCAACTCCAAATGGGAAAGTAAAGGCAGATTTGGAAAATAAACAGGACAACATTTCCAATGAGCTATCATGAGCTTAATGTGGACATCGGGAATACCTCGAAAATGGCCCTGCAAAAAGTGTTGCACATAGAGCTTGAGCATTGCGCATAGGACAAATTTTGTGCTGAATTTTCACTTCACTATGCCATGACTGTAATTTTGGGTTTTTTTCTCATGGATGATGTTTTACTGATGTAAATGGTGACTAGGCATGTAAATAGGATGGATAGTAGTTACTGAAGGTAGATTCATTAGATCAAAAGTTCTCTTGGGGACAAATGAATCAATTTCCTCCCTTGTAGAGGCAAGTTGTTAGGTTGCCTTGATTCCAGTTTCTTGTTCAGTTTTTGATGGATTAGTTCCTCATCTTAGGGATTTGACCACTAAGGATGGCAAGAGGTTGAATCAATGTCTATATCTTCCTTTTATTTCTCATTGTAAAGGGTTAGACTCAGTTGGATGCTTATGCTTTGAGTAAACATCATTTTGTATCAGTTTTAGCAGGAGATTAATGAAAAGTTGTAGCTATTTCTTTGGGATCCATGTGGTATGATGTTCAGTTCATTTTTCTCTATTGTGATCATATGTTAAATTTTTTTGTGTAATTCATCAATCATTTCATTGCTTTTAAGTGGATGTTTTCAAGTTAATAGGCAGAACCCATAATATTTATGCTCTGTTTTGGGAAAATATTCACAGAATATGTTTTCTTTAGTTTAGGAAGGATCCATGTTGCTTACATGATCTTTCTAGCTTCTCACCTGTCTTGAATCACCTCACCCATCAAAACCCTAGAGTGCTGAGCCTTGTGCCTAATCGAACACTCTACAATTTTGACCTAATTTCCTTGCCCTAACTGTTTGGCTCCTCCTAATCTAGCAAAACCCTTCAAAATCAAAATCAATCTTTGTGCTACTATACCTAGCCTAATATCATTTTCTTGATCCAGTCATCTCAGCTAAGATCCTTACGGAGAGAGCCCTCTCCTGGCCTAGTAGGGCTAGCTACTTGGCTAAGCGTGGTTTGTGGTTACCTTGGCATTAACTTCCTTCAGCCTGAGGTTCAATCCAAGTGATAACATAGTGGGGACCATACTAGGGAAGAAAGATCATAAATTAATCACCCCAGTAAGATGTTTTATTTGAATTCTTAAGCTTTTGGATGATTATTTCTAGAGTTTAATCATAAGTTGAATCGGAAAGTTGTACAACAATATCTTAATTTTCAAAATTAGACATATTGGCTTCCCGAAAGTACACCAAATGCAATCCATATCTGAATCCTCCAACCATTGTCAGTGATCCTCATAAAATTGGGTGAAAATCTATGAAAGTTGTAGAGAAATCTAGTTTGGCTTAAGAACAATCAAGTGAGGTTTTCATTCCTTGAGTTAATTCACTCCCGAGAAGGTTAGACACTTTGCAAGACATTTAGTTTGATATTAATTTTGAGCAGAGTTTATTTCACAGTAAATATTTAAGTTGGATTGATCAGACAACTGTTGATTCCTCTATATCTCTTTATA
This sequence comes from Pinus taeda, assembly GCA_000404065.3. Taxonomy (NCBI): domain Eukaryota; kingdom Viridiplantae; phylum Streptophyta; class Pinopsida; order Pinales; family Pinaceae; genus Pinus; species Pinus taeda. Next base: position 168,718 of record APFE031487999.1, on the reverse strand, counting down.
ACCCCATTGAAGACTTGTTTTCACACAATAAATCAGGGTCACAACTTATTCATACTCTTGATCATTTGCAAAACCTCTCTTCAAACTTAAACACTTGGGTGAAAAATAAGATTCATAGGCCATCTCTCGATTTTCGAAATACTTCCATTGCATCTACTACCTCTCAAACTATCTCTCATCCTCCACCTTCTTCTTCACAGATTGTTCACACCACTCAAGCTATCGTTAATCCCCCTTTGGTTATACTGAATATCCCAATCCTTGTTTTAAATCCACCACCTCCCCCACTTCTAGTTATCGCTGCCCGATATGCACCCTTTTTTCTTCCTCAAAATCCTCGTTCCATGCCCCCTGATTATTAAAACAAAATACCTTTTTTCGAGAACACTCAAACTATTATAGCTCAACAACACGTAGACAAGATGAATGATTTCTTTGACCTCCATGAAGTTGAAATTGAACATGTGATGATGAGGCTATTTGTACAAAGTTTTGGAGGAGAAGTTCAGAAATGGTTTAGAGCCCTACCAGCAACTTCTATCACTACTCTACCTGTCCTCCAAAGGCAGTTTCTAGATCGGTGGGAGGTGAAGAAGAATCCCCTTCAGATTTTGTCCAAATATGAGAACATCAAAAGAAATGTTGGCGAGAGTGTGCAAGACTATTGTGTGAGATTTAATGCAGTATACAATGTTATCCCTGCAAATATCAAACCACTAAAGGGATTGGCTTTGCTTAAGTTTCTAGATGGATTTGATGCCGATATGGCATATTAGTTGCATGAACGTGATCCTACAACTCTAGAAGACATGCAAAAGAATGTTGTGAGTGTAGAAGCGAACTTGCTGGCCAAAAAATCAAGAATGAGATCAGAGAAAAGAGTGACCGTGAGAGAAGAAGCATCTACTTTAGATGTAAAAATGGATACATTAATTCAAACAATGGAAAGGATGGTTGACCAATTGTCCATCATAAACAGACCTGAAATGCAGATTCGTAACCCAAACTTTAGAGGGCAGCAACATCCCTAATTCTGAATCAGGCAAAGAGAGAAAAAGGCACCAGAACAACCAGTGCAACAACAACAACAGATCAGAACTCCGTTATAGTAGAATTATGTTCAAGGAGTGGGAGAAGAAGAGGAGGAAGATCCAGTAATTGAAACAAATCACTTCTTTGTTGCAGATGGTATGCCTATATTTCTGACCAAAGATGAAGAGTATGCAGAAAGTTCTAACCCTCTAAAGGATGAGGACTACATCTTAGCAAATCATGTTGTTTTTGAGACTGAATCTAATTATTATCAGCATGGCTACATGAATGCTTTTAGCGCATACATAAACAATATTCTTTGAGAAGCATAGATGTACCAGCTAGTCCTATTCAGAAGAGGAAAGGTGTTCAGTCAAAGAATGATCTCTCAAACAATCAGAAAAGGAAAGGAGCATGCCGATCAAAATCTTAGCAACGTAAATCAGCCATCAAAAAGTACAACTGCAAAAGAGAAATACAATCAGAAAAAGGATAGTGCAATGAAGGCGCAAATAGATAAGAGGGACACCGGTGTCAAAGAGGTAGAAAAAGTTACATCTTTTAATTTAGAAAGTGAAATTGCTAAATTGAAAGTTTCCATTCCTTTGACCGAGCTTGTTAAGAATAACCATTACAAACACCATGTGTCTAGAATACTGCAAATTGATCCTTTGCTCAACATGGGGAATGTTGAGGATGATCATCCTGAACTTATTTTTGGTCCAGCTATAGAAGGTCAGCTAGAAGATAGCGAGGTCCCTCCCTTTTATTTGAGTCTTAGACTGCATGAGTATTTTCTTCACAATGTTATGCTTGATTCTGGAGCTTCCCACAATTTGATTCCCAAGGCTATCATGGAAAAGCTGGACCTGGATATCACCAAAAATATCATGACTTGTATTCATTTGATTCTAGTAGATTATGCTGCATTGGTCTCATCAAAGATTTGGTGGTTTCCTTAGATCAAATCCTAGCCAAGAATGTTTTGATGGACGTGGTAGTAGCTAATATACCACCTCGATTTGTTATGTTGTTGTCTAGATCATGGGGAGCCAAACTCAAAGGCACTTTACAACTTGACTTCTCTTATGCTACAATCCCTGTTTTCGGTCAATTGAGGAAGTTGTACCAAGAAAAGAGGATGAAATATATGATCACTAGTAAAGAGAAACCCATAAATCATCCGATAAATGTTGTACATACAGATTTAGAGTCTTTTGTTTTGTACACTAATAGTGGATTAAATGATGTAGATATATAGCTTGTAGAAGTAGATGATGTACCATAAATTTTCGAAGGTTTTACAATAGTTCTTAATCAAGAAAAGAAAAAAGTGGCAATTTCTTCTGAGCAGCCTCCATAGGAATAGAAAGTCAGTGAAGAACAACAAAATGAAGCAACCAGCAAATGTAAGATTGAACAAAAGAAGAATTCCAACATCTGTAAGATGAAGACGACTTTTGGAGCATGGACTTTGATGGTACTTTGGGTAAATATGGTGTAGGTATTGGAATTTGGATTCAAAGTCCTGTTTTCCAGCCACAAAGTCCCAAGTAATATTAGAGTGTGTTCCTATAAATTAGATTTTGATTGCTCTAACAATGAAGCAGAGTATGAGGCATTAACTACAGGTCTAAATATTTTGAAGAAGTTGGGTACGAAAAGGATTTCTGTTTATGGTGATTCAGAGCTAGTGATTAAACAAGTCAAAGGAGAATATCAAGCAAAACATCCATGGATGAGAGCTTATAGGAATGCAGTCCCAGATATCTTGAAGATGTTTCTAGAATACACATTGATAGTGGTGCCAAGAAGTCAAAACATCATTGCTTATTCACTTGCTACAGCAGTGAGAAATATGAAAATTCCAATGAATTCTAGTAATAAATTTTAAATTCCTGTCAAACATAGGCCTATTGTTCCTAATAATTTGAGATATTGGCAGGTTTTTTGGGATGATAATGAAATTAATTCCTTTTTGCAGAATGAAGGGAAGTTTAAGAATGCTTTCATTAATGATGTTTGTGATTCTGATGAACAATACATTGAGGTAAATTAGATGGATGCTTTACAACTGAAGGATTATGTTATTCATAGAGGTCTTATACCTTTAGAGGAGTTGTTTGATCAAGATGATGTGGCATTAAAACCAACCTTGGTTCCTACTCATAAAGGAGTTGAAGATGTAAACATTGGCACAGTGGACCAGCCCAAGCTTGTTGAGTTATCAAAAACATTATCTCCTGAGTCAAAGGCTAAGTATGTTAAGTTTCTTTCAAAATTTTCTAATGTTTTGCGTGGGATTACTCATATTTGAAAGTGTATGACAAAAACATCATTCAACATACCATTCCTAGCAAGCTGGATCAAAAACCCTTTAGACAAAAGTTGAGGAGGATCAACCCAAAGTTGCTGCCATCTATCGAGAAAAAGTTAAATAGATTGTTTAAAGCTAGTATCATTGTTCCAATTATATAGTCTGATTGGTTTTCAAATTTGGTCCTGGTATGGAAAAAGACTGGAGAGATAAGGTTGTGTATTGATTTCCAGAACCTAAATAAAGTATCCCTAAAATATAATTATCCTCTTCCTAAGATGGACCATATTCTACAAAGAGTAGTTGGAGAATCACAAATGCCACTACTATATGGCTACTCAGGTTATAATAAGATTTTGGTGCACAAAAAAGACCAAGACAAAACTACCTTCACAACATCATGGGGGACTTTCCAGTATGCCAAGATGCCATTTGGGTTGAAGAATGTCGGGGCCACTTTTCAGCGGGCCATGGATATAGCTTTTGCTAACGAGAAAGATGTTTTCTTAGTGGTTTACTTAGATGACTTGACAGTATTTTCTGGTTCTGATGATGAGCATTTACACGACCTGAGGATTGTTTTTCACAAATGCAAGGAGTTTAGGATTTATTTAAATCCAAAGAAGAGTCCTTTTTCCATGGAGGAAGGTAAGCTCCTTGGTCATATAATTGCCAAAGATGGTATTCACATTGATCCTTCTAGGGTGGAGGAAATTCAGAAAATAGACTTTCCGCGCAACAAAAATGAGATCCAAGCCTTCAACGGTAAGATGAACTTCTTATGCAGATTTATACCAAATTTGGCTGAGCATTTGCGTGAGTTAACTAATATGTTGAAGAAGGACAACACTGTGAAATGGACCTAATATGCCATGAAATATTTCTACTTGGTAAAGCTTGCTTTGACCACAGCCCTTGTTTTGATCAATCCCAATTATACTCATGATTTTATTATATTTTCATTTGCATCTGAGCACATTTTGGTTGTAGTGTTGATGAAAAACAAGGATCAGGTGGAGAAGCCCATTGCATTTTTCAGTTGGACTATCAGATATGTTGCTCTGTGCTATAACATCATTAAGAAACAAGCTTTGGCTCTTATAAAGGCATCAAAGGATTTCCGAGTTTACATTCTACATTCGCATACCATATCATATGTTCGCAACACGACTATCAAAGATGCCCTCATGCAAACTAATCCAGAAGGAAGAATAGGTAAGTGGATAGTAGCGATGTTAGAGAATGATCTTGAGATTAATCCCATGAAACTGATCAAAGGTCAAGGCTTGGAAAAACTCATGGCTGAGTCGAATCTTCATTCTCTAAACATAAATCTTATTGCAGTAATGTCAAAGAACGAAGATGGTGGCACACTCATTTAGGTATCAGAGATGTTTCTCAACTCACCTTAGTATTCTGATATAGTATATGTTCTTCAGCATCTTTCTCCTCCTCCTGGAATGTCAAAAAGTAAAGGTAGATCACTAAAACTGAAGTCTGCAAAATTTTGCATTTTAGATAGGCTCTCTATTGGAAAGATCCGGGAGGGGTTCTTCTTAATTGTTTGGTTGAAAATGAAGCTCAGCAGGTAATGAATGATTTTCATAGAGGAGATTGTGGGGGTCACTTGTTTTGGAAAACAATAGCTAATAAAATCTTGAGAGCAAGGTATTATTGGCCATCTTTGTTTTCAGATTTATATAAAACTGCCATGAGCTGCCATTAATGTTAAGTTTTTTAGGGTAAAAGGAAGTTGCTTCCTCTTCCTTTGAAACCAGTTGTAGTTAATGCACTGTTCCAGCAGTGGGGGCTTGATTTCGTAGGAGAAATTCATCCTACATCATCAGCACAACACAGATGGATTTTGACAGCTACCGATTACTTCACCAAATGGATCAAATCCATTCTGACGAGGCAAGCTACGAACACGGGCAATGGACTAGCTGAGTATTTAAATAAATCCTTGGTGAACATTATTAAGAAGATGTTGGAGGCAAAAAAAATAATTGGCATCGAAAGCTTGTCAATGCTTTGTGGGCCAACACAGTGAGCAGTAAGAAATCAATAGGTATGTCACCTTTTGAATTGGTTTATGGTATTGATACAATGTTTCCTACATCCCTTGCAGTCTCGGTCATGAGATTATTGCAAGAAGCCAGCAGTGAAGAAGATAATATTCAGCGCCAAATCAATCAAATGATTCACCTTCAACAAACAAGGGAAGAGGTTTCTCAAAATGCTTTTTGGCTGCAAGAGAAGATAAAGAAAATTTATGACCGCAAAACCAAGGTAGAAAAGTTTTAGCTAGAAGATGTAGTGCTTTGATGGGATGCAAGAAATGAAGAAAAAGGAAAACAGGATAAGTTTGATAATCTGTGGAAAGGAACTTATAAAATCTCAGCCTATCGAGGACAGAATGCATTTTTATTAAAGGAAATGGATGGTCAAGAATGCTCAGGAGGACCAGCGAAGGGTAGGCTCTTGAGACACTATTATTTTTATGCAGCTTGCTGAAGTTGTTTCATTTCCATTGTATATACCACTTTGCTTTCCTTGCAAGTTTTGAAGTACAATGTCATTTGAGCGTGGGGCCCGAAGTGACGGCTATAAAGATTAAATGCTTTTTGTTGTGTTTAGTTTGTTTTTGAGTCAGTTTAGAGTCGTTTGTGAGTCAGTTTTTAGTTTGTATTGAGTCATTTTTCAAAAATTTCAAAAAAATTTCAGTATTTCATTTGTTTGACTGTATTGGCCCAATCAGCTAGGCACTTGCTCTACAGTGTTCTTGACACCTCCAAGGAGCTGCATCCCCAATAAGGCCAATGTTAGTGTCAGTATATGCATACTTCCATCAGGGATCAAATCTGCTCTTTGCATTTTCATTTTAGGTGTCTCATACTGAATTTTTTATCATTCCACTAGGTCATGCCAAAATGGTCCACTGATGGTTGTCTTCTTCTCAAAAAATCAAATTTTCCCTCATGAGGTACACTTGTTGACCCATCTCCATGTTGCATTTAGTTGTGGTTTCAGTTATGTTATTTTGATATTCAAGGCAGTTATGTTTCCATTAGGTCTTAGGGTTCATTTCCAAGGTCAAAAGAATAGTTTCAAATGTAAATAAAGGGCAGCAAAGGTATGAGGAAGACCAATAAACAAAGAGTGATTGGTAGTATGTCATGGTTATTGTACAAATATCTTATTTCACTGATGTAATTTTCATCTCAAAAACATGTTTTTGAGATGAAAACAGAGTATTTTAGTTTATTCATATTTTTTGATGTAATTCAAGTCATTTCATGTAATAAGTGTTCCCATAAGCTACCCAAGCATTTCTCCTCACTACAAGTAATGAAAGCCATTGAAGAAATCAGTTCAATCAAAGCATCATCCACTTGAAAAGAGACAAAGAAAGAAAAGAATTAAACAAAGATTTGAAGATAAAGTAAAAGTTCCAAAAAAACATTATAAAGTGGGTTTTTTCTAAAGAAAAATCAAAATCACCCTCCATATAAGATTTCAAAATCCTTTTTCAAATTCATCATATTCATTTGACAAAGAGAAAGAAGAGAGTTGAACGAGAGAAGGGAGTTGAAGTGAATTGGTGGCTGAGCAAAGTGGAGCCACTACGGATAAAGCAAGAAGCGCTACGCACATGGCAGATTATGGAGGTGTTGCACATACAGGACGGAGCGTTGCACATACAAATAGAGTGCTACACATAGAGCCTATGTGCCAGTGCATTTTTGCGTGACACTGCGCATACAACCAGAGCATTGCGCACCTGTACAAGGCACTGTGCATAGGGCCAACGAACACCAAGACTACCCTGTCAACCATCTAAATCGCTCTTTTTCTACCTAAAGCCTCTGAGCAAGTAAGTACACTCAAATCATCCTCCTGGAACTTATTTCACAATTTTGAAGTTTGTTTGCTATTTAAATTTTCAAACCCTAGGTTGTCTAAAAACCCTCCCTATTTACCTTATCCCTTATTCCCACATTTTGTTGTCAAATCCCTCCACCTATCCCCTATACCCTAATCCCCCAAACAAAAATCCCTACACCTATCCCCTATACCCTAATTCCCCAACTAAAATCCCTACACCTATCCCCTATACCCTAATCCCCAAAACAAAATCCTTAAACCCCTATTTACTAAATATTCCCCACCAAAAAGTACCCTCCTTCTCACTCTCACATCATAAATATCTCATCCTACATCGCACAAACTCCTGCTCCCTTCCCCTATCCCTATTCATCATAACTCACTTCTTGATTACCTTCTCTAGGGTTTCTAAGTTTCAATTCAAAAGACATGAATAAAGAGGATAGAAATTATGAGGAGGAGGAAAAGAGTGGAAGTGAAAGCATGGGAGATGAACCTCAGCATCAGAGAAAACCACATAAGGGAGGAAGAATTATCAGGAAGGAACCATCAAACATCAGAGAGTTACGGGATTCTCATATGACTATCTCTTGTTTCAAACATCTAGGGTGTTATGAGTTTTGTGTGCAGGTACAAAGAGTTCAACATCATCCTAAGCTGACTAGGCTTTTTGTAGCCAATCTTTGTGATAACAAGGTAACTCTTGTCGGGGTGACTTTTACAGTTTCATCCTCCATCATTACTGATGCTATAAGGATTCTGAATGTGGGGGGGTAAATGGTATAAAGAACAAGATTTGGATGAGCACTACTATTAGCCATACATTAAACCTGGGTATAGGAATGAAAAGAAGAGAACCTTTCCTTTTAGGTTCCTTGACGACAAGTATGCCCCTGTAATGAGGATCATTATGAAGTATTTTACATGTGAGGGCAGATTTTCCAGATTGTAGACCTATCATATCAAGCTTCTTATGCACTTCACCAGAGTGAAAATGATGAACATCACGTATTTCTTATTCAGGAACATTGAGAAGATGGCCTACATTGTACAAAAAAATCCATACCCCCAGCAGATGAATAGTATCTATCACTATTCCTTGATTAAGATGATTGTGCTACATCATCTCAACCTCCTCAAAATCTCCTAGGATACATTTATTACCAGTGACATTTTCAATGGTCCTCAGTTTCCTCCACCAGTGCCTCAAGAAGCAGATTGACCTTCCAGCAGTGCCAAAGTAAAGAAAGGTAAGAAGGTTAAAGAGACTAAAGTTGTTGAGAAGCCAGAAACCTACAAAACATATCAGAGAGGGGCTAGAAAGTTGTTTTCATTGCATAGGCAAGTGTTTACTCCACTTGATGTGGAAGGGGCCTTGCCTTCTTCATCAACTCATAGCCAAATGTTTGCTCCACAAAATGTGGAAGGGGCTTTGCCTTCTTCATCAACACAACAGGTACAATAGGTGTAGCAGGTGCATAAAGGGAAAGAAAATATTATGGAGGAAAGCCTTAATGATGAAGACGAAAGGGAATTTGATTTGATGGAAGATGATGAACCAAAACAACCACACATTCATCATGGCATTAAGATAGTCGGCCTAGAGGCCAAAAATGAGGCAACAAATGAAAATATAACCATAATGGAAAAAGATGCACAGATCCAAGCACTAATGGACAACTTGGCGAGAGCTAAGTATGTCATTTCATACCTTGAGCAAGAGAACAAGTAGCTAAATGACAAAAAAGTCCTCATGGACCTGGAACTTCTCAAAGCAAATAGGCAAGGTGACAAAAGCAAATTAGAAATGCAAGAGGAAGAAACCCCAGCCACCTTGACTACAGAACAAAGGCTTGAAAAGGAGATTGAGGAGGATACAGAAACATGGCTTGACAGGGTCAATTTGAATTTTTAGAAGCTTCTACAAAGGTCCAACAGGGACAATCAAATCATTAGGCATATGGCTCATCATTACAAGACCCAAAACAAGATTTGTAACATAAGAGTCAAGAAAATGAATACAAGGCTAAAACAAGCACTCAAAGGCAAAAAGGAGGGTGATAGGCTTAGGTTTCTTGTTGAAGCTTCCTTAGCTAACCCAAACACTTGATGGGGGTGTTATCCAAAATTTTTGAGTAAATTTTGAGAATTTTTTCCTTTTTGAAGAATTTCGCAATTTTTGACTCAGAAAAATTGGCTCTATACGCAGCGCCACTGGCGCTGCATTTTTACTAAGGGCATCCAAACAGGAAATGGTCAGCATTTTTGGATTCACAATGATGATTACACTCACCCTGTGTATTTTCTAAGCTTTTGGAGCAAAACTGATCAACCAAAAGGTCAAAACACACCCAAAAAATGACCTTTCTGCCCATGGCGCTATGCACAGAAGTAGTCTTGGGAGAATCTGTGTTTGAGGGGTCAAATCAACTCGAAATGGGAAACAAAATGCATATTTTGAAAGTATATAGGACAATCTTTCCAATGAGCTATCATGAGCTCAATTTGTACACTGGGAAGACCTCCAAAATGGCCCTGCAAAAAGTGTTGTGCATAGAACTAAAGCGCTGCGCATAGGACAAATTTTGCTCTGAATTTTCACTTCATTGTGCCATGACTGTAATTTTGGGTTTTCTCTCATGGATGATGTTTTACTGATGTAAATGGTAACTAGGCATGTAAATAGGATGTATATTAGTTACTGTAAGGTATATTCATTAGATCAAAAGTTATCTTGAAGACAAATGAATCAGTTTCCTCCCTTTTAGAGGCAAGTTATTAGGTTGCCTAGATTCCAGTTTCTTGTTCAGTTTTTGATGGATTAGTTCCTCATATTAGGGATTTTACCCCTGACGATGGGAGGAGGTTGAATCAATGTCTATATCTTCCTTTTCTTTCTCATTATAAAGGATTGGACTCATTTGGATGCTTATGCTTTGAGTAAACATCATTTTGTATTAGTTTTAGCAAGAGATTAATGAAAAGTTGCAGCTATTTCTTTGGGATCCATGTGGTATGATGTTCAGTTCAGTTTTCTATATTGTGATCATATGTTAAAATGTTTTTTGTACTTCATCAATCATTTCATTGCTTTTAAGTGGATGTTTTCAAGTTGATAAGAAAAACCCATAATAGTTATGCTCTATTTTGGGAAAATATTCACAATCCATGTTTTCTTCAATTTAGGAAGGATCCATGTTGCTTACATGCTCTTTCTAGCTTCTCACCTATCTTGAATCACCTCACCCATCAAAACCCTAGAGTGTTGAACCTTGTGCCTACCTTGCCCCATTGAAAACCTTGCAATTTTGACCTAATTTCCTTGACCTAACTATTTGGCTCCTCCTGATCCATCAAAACCCTTCAAAATCAAAATCAAACCTTGTGCTACTATACCTAGCCTAATATCATTTTCTTGATCTAGTGGCTGAGACCCTTACAGAGAGAGCCCTCTCCTGGCCTAGTAGGGCTAGCTACTTGGCTAAGCATGGTTTGTGGTTACCCTGGCATTACCTTCCTTCAGCTTGAGGTTCAATCTAGGTGATATCACCTGCTACACGAAAAATGAGAAATACATGAAAAATGTGATTGTAATCATGTTTTTTCATGTATTTCTCATTTTTTGTGTAGAAGGGTCCATCGAAAGTATGAAAAATGGGTGATATTTCGATGAGGAATTAAATTTTGCATCCAAAGAGTAATCCCTCTTGAAATTTGAGTAAAACATTAGGGAGATAATTTGAAAATAAGAGTTGAAAAAGTAGTTTTATTATTTTATTATTTTTTAATCTTTCTACTTTTTTACTCCAAAAATGGTGAATCATCCCCCATGGTTGATATCATTATCGTGAATCCTGTTTCTTTTCATAAAGTTCATTTTGGATGTACATTTTTATTAGGAGGCCCATTTTAGACCTCAAAATTCCTCTAATGGTAGAAACATGACCTCCACTATGCAGGTTGTACACCATACATTTGCTCGCGTCGGGTGGGATGATTACATATCTTCAAATTCTCTATCAGACTTGAAATTTGATGTTGGAACCCCAGAATAGACAGATCATGCAATGTCTCTCCCCCTGGTACTCGTGTGGGTATCCTGCCATAGCTTCAATATGAGTTTCTTTCTTGAGAGCATCTTCTAGTGTATCAATTTTTTGTTGTGTCAATGGCATATGGGTGAGAAGCAACGGTGCTTTGATAAACCAATCCCTTTTATTATTTGGATCTATCAGGTAACTTAGTTTACCAATTGCATCCTTAAATCTTTGCATCAACTCCTGTGCAGTCTCTCCCTCCCACTATTTTATCTCCCACAAACTCTGACAACCCTTGTTGATTGGTTTGTGGAAGTTTAAATTCTTGTACAAATTCTCTTTTAACATCATCCACAGTTCAATTCTAGTGTAACTTTGACCACTTTATGAACCATCTCAAGGCCCTTTCCCTGAGAGTGGTCTAAAATTCGATTAATTAATTCACATCATCTGGCATCTAGCAGGCCCTCCATATGGCTTCACATAGATACCAATGTTGTTCTACATCATCTTTGTCTTTACCAGAGAACTCGGGATACCTCGTGAATGATCCTGCCATTTTTTATGTAGTTCATCCCAAGAACAGAAATCCTTGCAATCCAGGATGTAGAAATCCTTGTAAATGCATACCACTACTAATAATTCCACTACTACTAGCACTAGCTTTATAATTGACATGCATACTTTGAATGCCTATCGTTTTGATTAACTTAGATAGGAACGTGTTAGGATTGTGATAGAATACCAGGGGAAGGTTGGGGGAGACTCTACCTAAGCTTTGGGGAGGCATATCGTTGATTCCTTTGGATGCATCATCTTCAACAAAAAGTCTCCTTATATAAAAATGCATGTCATATTCTAGGCTTCCCTCTAAGCCTAGGTGGCCCTTTCCATTCAACATCTCCATCTCCACTAGTGGGGGCGGGTCCCTATCACCTTCCAAACCCATTGTAGTTGCGACCATCTTTTCCCCTCCCACTAAGCTTCCTTCCATACTTTCTCCTTCTTTTGGATCTCTCAACACTAGTCCTCCTTGGTGCATTCCCTTATGACACCTTTTAATCATCTACATGGCCCTTTTCTACCATTTCTCTACTATCTATGCTCTCCTTTGAAATCTTAGATCCATGGTCTTGCGAGAGTCATCTGTGTCCATCCTCGTGAAAGTATCATAGTTCCCCGCTCGATAGCATCTCCCCATTTAGTTAGTTCCTTTTCCTAATACTAGATGTTTACATTGCCATGCTTGGGTTCTAAAACACCAGCAAGCCCTCTTCCACCATTAAAGCCTTAATCAATAGGGTAACCTCTTTTAGTAGCTTCTTCCACAACTACGATCAGAACATGGCTTTATATTTTTAAAAATATTGATGACTTTCTGATGCAAACTCAATAATATACCCTTCAGATGTGATATGTACCCAAAAACCTTCCACTCTCGTCATATTTGTGTCGAGACAATGTGGCATAGTGAGATCCGCTTGAGCCTAGGCATGATGATATGGGTTTTTTCCACTGGACATTCCTTTCACCTACAATCTCTATAACTAGTTGTAAAGTTCTTCTGGGAACTTGCACTAGAATATCTCATACAAATCACTAGTCGACTCCAAATATAGGATTTCCTCCTTTAGCTTCCCAATAGTTTGCTGGTGGAGTTGATCTTGCTAAGAAAAAAACTAGTCCACTTACTCATCCCACTAGTTTTATAGTTATTTCTTAAATATCCTCGATACCATATTCCAAACTCCCTTTTGAATTTCAGGTCCTGACAATGGAATCATTTGTTGGCATAGAAATAACAACAGGGTCAAGACCCTGGGTTCGTGTGCAAGGGCCAACAAAGCTCCATTATAGTTTAGCACAACTCCGACATTATCAGCTTACCCAAAATGGGTGAGTCTCACCTGAGGCGTGTCGCAACCTTAGTTATATGACGGTTGAAATATAGTTTCAGGGAGAATCATATTAGAGAATGATGAGCAGATAACATTGGATCATTCTACAAGGAAGTAACATAGAGACTACTTAAATATGTGCATACATTAAAAAAAAAAAAAAAACCAGAATAACATACAACTAACACACTATGATCACAATAACATTCTTCATCAGTGATATGAGATGTGAATACGTCAAATTAGGCTCAAGGCCTCTTCCTCAACATACATGACTCTAACAAGATAGAATACAAGCTAATGGAATGATAGATATAGAGCAATGTTCATAGCTCCACAACACAAGAGTAATAGCATCAACAATAACAACAACCATTTTTGCTTCTCCTTTCTACCTTTTGTTGTGTTATTCCTTGTCTCTATGCACCAACCTGAATTTCTAGTTCCTTCCTTTTTCCCAGTTGTTATTCCCGCAACTCTACAATGACCATTTATACCACTTGTCACCATCCTTTTGACTTCTCTCCAAAACATATTAATTCCTCCAAAAACGAAGGCCCCATCAATATGCATCGGTGAAGCCTTGAAGCTTCACTACCACTATCCTCCTCTACTATTACCCATACTCTACATTTGTGCCTCTGAGGTAACACAACATATTCTTAGTTTCTTTCCAATATAGCTTGGTTAGCTTAACCATAGCTTGACTAAGCCGATTAACCACATATCATATGTCGGGCCTTGTGTTCACTAGATACATCATGGATCCCACAAGATATCCATAGATGGTAGCATCTACTACTTCTAGAGAAGAAGCACTCTCCTTCCTCTAGTTCATAGCGAGAGGTGTGCCCATAGGCTTATAGTCCTCCATGTGAAATCTCTAAAGTATTTCATAGGAATACTTCCCATGACTCACAAACAGTTCACCATCACCTCACCATTCTTCCATCCCAAGGAAGTAATGCATGAATCCCATGTCCTTCATCTCGAATTCCCTTGCAAGAGTGGATCAAATTCGCATCCCCCGTAAGTATCAAGTCATCAAAATAGAATACCAATATAAACAACTTTTCATCCACCAAAATGTGATAGAGTTTGGAATCTCCTTCACTTTTGGTGAAGCCCAATCCACCGAGATATGTATAAATTTGAGTGTACCATGTTTGGGGTGCCAGTTTGAGATAATACATGGATCTTTTGAGTCTACACACATGTGTCTCCCTATCATAATGCACAAATCCTTTTGGATGCTCTATGTAAATTTCTTCATCCACATCACCTTTGAGAAAGGTTGTCTTTACATCCATATGATGCATCTTCCCCCCCATCTTCACATCTAATGCAAGAATGGTTATGATCGAGGAATATCTTGATATTGGAGAAAAAATTTCCTCATAGTCTACCCCCTCTACCTGAGAGAATATCTTGGCCACAAATCTGGCGTTGTGCTTCTAAATTATCCCATATGCTGCATGCTTTACCTACAAATCCATCTAGAACCAACCATTGGCTTGTCCTTTGACACCACTTCCTATTGGGACAGAGTACCCTAGGGTTAATTTTGGGGTTAAAAGCCCAAGTTTTGGGCAAAAAGCCCAATTTTTTGTATGTAAAGTGTAAAGTCTCCGAAATTTGTGGTCACGGAGCATGTAGATGTAAAGTATCATTAAGGGTTTCCGCCCTTCTTTTATATAAGTTGTGTCGGCTTTAGAAGATCTACCCATGGTTCATGGACCATGGGATTGTATAAAAAGGAGAGTCTTAGAAGAGTCTAAGGCAGTTCTAAGTTCAGTCATTGATGAAGATGAATGTAATGGGTCATTAGTGAAAAGAATGAAGAGTCTTAGAGTAGAATAAAGGCTCTATAGCTGTGTGCACAGAGGCCTAGGGTAGAAGTCCGCAGCTGAGTGTGTGGACCCTTGTAGCTGAGTGCGTAGGGTAGTTTGATTCTGTAAGAATATCTAAAGCATTAATAAGGAAGATTACTCTAGAAATATCTATGTTTGATCTATTTACATCTATTATGAATGAATGCGATTATGTTATGCTAAATAATGGGTTTATGATTTAATGCTATATTGATGCGCAAATCTGTATGTTTTTCATTCTTATGTGAACACAAGTAATAATATATGTTTACGCGAAGAACATCTTAATGCATGCTGAATTTATCAGATACTTAAGCCGATCTGGGTAAATACGGAAGTAAGGGTAATTACGAAGGCACATAAGTGGTTGATTCACCTATTTAGGGTTTGTTACTACTTTGCAGGAACGCACGCTAACATGGTACATTAAATACTTCACTGATAACCCGATAGTTGCATTAACATATATTTAGACCGTGCTGAATAAGAAATTCAGTAGGCCCAAGTTTGAAGTGCAATAAATTGTTGGATTCAAAGAGATCATGATGAGGCCTAGCAATATGCATTCGGAGCTAGATCAGAGATTGAAATGTAAGATCCGTGAAGTTAACATGAATCTTATGGATGAGTAGCATCACGAATGGCTTTTGGCTTCACTCTTGCCTCATCTAAGGATATCTTTATCACATCAAAAGATTGGGACTCAGGTGGAAGCCCTAGAGATCGCGATGAGAATGCATGAGAAACTGATGCCAGATGCTAATTTTGGAGTTCAACAGATTCACGCGGAGCTGCAAAACCTTTGCCTAGAATTTCAAAGTCTAAAGAAGGATAGAGAAGTTTGGCCAGAGGTGCACAAAGAAGTTTGGTGCCTGAAATGCAAAAGTCAGGGGCATGACAAAGATCATTGTCCAGTCTTCGTGAATTAGGTTACAGCAGGAGGGTTGATGCCTCTAAGTCTGGAAGCTCAAGCGGGGCCAAGTATAGGGCCCATGTTGTGGTGTGTTATCTGTTGAGTAATTGGAAAGCATGTGATAGAAAATTGTCACATGCTACAAAAATTTGTACAGACACCACAATAGCTCTTCTGCAACTTTTGTAAATTGGTTGTTCATTAGGAGCATAACTACCATAGCTATGAGCTAATGATGGATAGAACACACGCATATTGAGTGCAGGCAGAAAAGTAGCCTCCAGATCAAGGCATTGGAGGAGCACGAGGAGGATATCAGGGACGTGGACGAGGTCGAGGTGGAGGAGGACCTGGTAGAGGTCAGCGACAAGTTAATTTTTACCACTATGGGGGACCAAGACACTATGCACAAGAATGTACGAACCCGACATGCCTATCGTGCCAATATTGTACTCAGTTTGACCACGTGACAAAAGACTACCCTGTATTACTAGCTAAGATATGTGAAAAAGGGGTGCAGCATCAACATCCTACCCAGAACCTGCAGATGATGAGGGTTGAACCCCACGAAGAAGATCCTAATGTGAACATTGTGTTGTGAAGTGGAATGACGACTGGTCAAGATAAGGGAAAGAATCCTGAATAAAGTGAGTGGGTCCACAAAGCCCTAGAAAAGGAGGTTGGGTTTGATCTCGGGCGCACGAGGGAAACATTTATGGAAGCAAAGAAAAACTTTGCTAAGGCATCTACCTCAGGAATTCAAGTTAAGATAGCTGAAGAGATGGACCATTCTATGCTTAATACTTTCTTGGAGACCTGTATGAAGTTGTTGCTCGATAGCAAGGCTGTAAAAGGATTACAGAAGCTGATAAATAAATGTGTGAGAAAATTAAATGCTCTTGATGGGCAGTGAGTATTCAGGAATATTGGTAATCATAAGGCAAGAACGGGGTGTGAGATGAGGCTCACTGTGCAGATAGGAGAGTATGAGATGCACCAAGTTATTCTGGATCTAGGGTCAAAAGTGAATGTTTTTCCTAAAAAGACATGGGAGAGAATGGGGAGACCTGCGCTATAGTGGTCTCCGATTCAACTGAGGATGGAAATTCAACAAAACATCATCCCCATGGGAATATTATAGGGAATGACAGTAGATATTGAAGGCACGAGCATGTTGGCTGATTTTAAAGTGATTGAAATTGTGGATGAAAGTAATCCCTACCCTGTGCTCCTTGGGATTGATTGGGCCATTGATATGAAATGGGTGATCAATTTGAAGAAGCGGATGATGACATTTGAAAATAAATCTCTCAGTGTAGTAGTGCCCCTCGATCCTGCATAAGGATCGCGCTATATTGAACCAGTCCGTGATTATGAAAGCGATGATGACTTGGACCAGATTTATTAGATAACGATGTGAGATCAAGATTGGGTGAATCTGATAGCTAATGGGTGTATTGCATGGGACTGTGAAAGTGCTTGCACATTAGATTTAAATGAGGAGTTGGAACACTGGCAGAATCAATTGCATGAAGTATATACATTGTGCTATAATATGATGATAAATTGATGTGTTGTGTATCGTCAAAAGTAAGAAGTTTGCCTTATTATAATGGTTTTACTGATGTTGATAAATTTTTGGATGAATTTGAAAGGGAAGTGCCAGAGAAGCATCGCTTCCAAGCCTTGGATTTGGCATTGTGCGCTACACCCGCATGATGGTGGGGTATGCACAAACACAGTTTTGATGACTGGCGCATGTACAAAAAGATGATGAGATTGCGGTTTGGTCACCTGAGAGTTAGGCTAATAGAGAAATATGATTGAAGGAATGATCTGCATGATCCCCTGGCAAAATGGACAGAAGTTTATGGAGTAGAGCCTCAACCTGAGTGGGTGCATTTGTTTTGTCATACTTTGGACGTCATACTGACGAATTGGTACTTGGAGACAGAACTCCACCATGGCACTGAAGAATGGGATGTTTTGCGACAAGGATTCTTCATGACGTTCATCTTTGAGGATGGATTTTAATGTATTGATAACGCATTGTAGGAGGTCAAGGAAGTGACCTTTAGAATACAAAATGATCCTTTAGATTTGATTCAACCAGATGGACCACCTAGCTACGCCATGCACTGCAGTGTTATAATGTGATTGCTAAAGAAGAAAACGAGGATCTGAGGAACATTAATATCCCAGAGACAGAAGGTCACTGCAAAGTTGAGGGAACTCAAATTGAGAATCCAAATATCACCATGCTGCTCAAAACTAGATAGGTAAACATTAGCACAGAAGCAGAGCTGAAATTTGCAAATATTGGGCACTACTGGGATGATTCCACAGTAGATAAGGTCACTGAGTTTCTCCACGAATATCAGGACTTGTTCCCTAAAAAGTTATCATATTTGAAAGGGATAATAGATTTGGGTGTTATGAAGATTACTTTAAAGTCGGATGCGAAGCTGGTTAAGCAAAGGCCTTACTACCTCAATCCAAAGTATAAAGAAAAGGTTTGCTTAGAGTTGGATAAAATGCTTACAGCAAGTATTATTGAACCAGAGGAAGAATATGATTGGGTGAGCCCAATGGTAGTTTAGGAAAAGAAGCAAAAGAATGAAATAAGGATATGCATAGATCTAAGGAATTTGAATGACACCTGCATGCATGATCCATTTCCAACTTCGTTCACCGATGAAGTGCTAGATAATCTAGGAGGACAGGAAGCATAATCATTCACTCATGGGTTTTCGAGGTACCATCAGATTAAGATTGCACGGGAATATAGGAGTAAGATGACATTCACGACTAAACGGGGATGTTTTCAGTATACAATAATGCCTTTTGGACTGAAGAACGTGTCGATTATCTTTTCACTCATAGGTATCACGGCGTTCAAGGAATTCATTCACAAATTTTTGGAGGTATACTTTTATGATTGGGTGGTGTTTCGACTGGTAAAGCACCATGTAGCTAGTTTGCACCTGATGTTGGCTACATGCCGGAGGTATCAGATCATGCTAAATTTGAAGAAATGTTTGTTTTGTGTTCCTTTTGGAATCTTGCTGGGTCATGTAGTTTGCAGACAAGGCTTAATGGTAGACCCTGCTAAGATCATGGCCATAATCAATTTGGATGCGCCAAGAAGTGTTAAACAACTATGCGTAACAATGGGGAATACATGATATTATAGGAATTTCATCAAGTGTTGTACCCAGATTACTGCATCGATGGAAAAATTGCTAAAGAAGGATGCTACATTTTGTTGGGACGAAGAATTTCAGCGAAGCCTAGATATATTAAAGGAGAAAATGGTCAGTGCATCGATCCTAGTCTTCCCGAATTGGAAGAAGGAATTTCATGTGCACGTTGATGTGTCATGTATTGTGCTGGGAGAAGTACTGACATAGGTCAATGAGGGAACATTGGATCACCCTATAGCATTTGCAAGCAGAAATTTGTCCAAGGTTGAGAAGAACTATTCAACGACAGAGCACGAAGGTTTGGCTATGGTGTACGCGCTCTAGAAGTTCAGACACTACTTTCTAGGTGGACACTTTAAGATGTATACAGACCATTCTGCATTGAAGTACTTGGTTAACAAGCCTATGTTGGGGGAGAAGATATGCATATGGTTGTTGTTGTCCAAGAATATGATTTCGAAGTAATTGTGAAGCCAGGACGATTGAATGCAAGGCCAGATCATCTATCATGCATTGAGATAGGAGAGGAGTCTACTAATTTGGAGGAAGGTTTGCCTAATGTGCAACTCTTCATGGTACACGTAGCTAATAATAACTTTTAAGATATCATACACTTCCTGACTAGAGGAACGACTCTAGAAGGATATACTATTCAACAAAAGAAGGAATTGGTGGTGCGCGCGACAGACTTTTTTGTCAATTGCAGGACATTTGTATAAAATGGGATCGGATGAAATACTACGTCGTTATGTCCCTAAGCTTGAACGAAACAACATCCTCATTGAAGCTCATGGAGGAGCTGCAGGAGGGCATTATGTAGGAAAGGAAATAGTGTAGAAAATTTTACACACTGGGTTGTGGTGACCGACACTGCATAAGGATTCCAAAGCTTATTGTAGGGCATGTGATGCATGTCAAAGGACCAATAGGCCATCATGGAGGGATGAGCTACCTCTGAATCCGCAGATGTCATTGTAGCCATTTGAGAGATGGGCAATTGATTTTGTGGGACCAATTCAGCCTGCAAGAAAGAAGATGGGTGCACGGTATATCATCACCGTGACTGAGTATTTAACCAGATGGGTAGAGGCGCAACCCATGAAGGACTGTACAGGGGCAACAACCTCAAAGTTCCTACTTGAATATGTGCTGACTAGGTTCGATTTCCTGAAGATTTTGATGAGTGATTGTGGTACACATTTCCTTAATGAAACAATCAGCGTACTGATAGAGGAATTCCAAGTTTATCATCAGAAGAGTACGCCATATCACCTGCGGGCTAATGGGATGGTTGAAGCATTTAATAAGATATTGGAGAACGTGTTGATGAAGGTTTTCAATGCACAAAGAATTGATTGGGATGTGCGCGTATCCGCGGTGCTATGGGCTTACAAAACTACTTCTAAGAAATTGTCTGGATAGACACCGTTTAGGTTGGTTTATGGTGTAGAAGCTGTGATGTCGATGGAGTACATTGTGCCTAGTCTATGCATAGTGGTGTTCATAGGAATGGAAGATTGCGGAGCCCTGGAAGAGAGGCTCATGTAGCTTATAGAGCTTGAAGAAGACATATTTTTGGCTAGATTCCATCAGCAAGTCCAGAAGGAGCACGAAAAGTCATGGCACGATTGGCACATCAAACTACGCACCTTCAAGGTAAATGATATAGCTTTTTTATATGAAAACAAGTTTGATAAGTTTCTAGGGAAATTTCAGATACATTAGCTAGGGCCACATGTCATCAAGGAGATTACCGATTGTGGAGCAGTTCAGCTAGTGAAATTGAATGGAGACCCATTTCTGGGAAAGGTAAATGGCAGTTGATTGAAGCCATACATTGGGGATCCGACTAGATGACTATATGATGGAAGCATAGTCTTAGCACTCCAAGTAGCTGAAAGGAGGCATGGGACTATAAATTACACTACCTGGGTTATAGAGTTGTGCGACTAGGGGATTGCGCGGAATGGAAGAATGTCACAACATCAGCAGAAGCACAAGGGGATTTGTGTTATAGGAGAGACCACACAGGGCAGCTAGAAAGTGGTCGTTACTATCACTATTCATGATTTGACAATGAGAAAATGGCTAAGAGGAGTGGGGGGGTGGCATTTAGGGCTGAATTTAAGAGGGAAATCTTTGAAAATCTATTGCCAATCTAGCATTTATGAGCAGATTTTGGGGGGAACGGTCGGATTTGAATCCAAATGTGCCTATTAATTACAGATGGCTACCCAACAAAAAACACTTTTTATTTTGAGAATTGATGTGTCGTGCTATAGATTGCACATGAACCCTACGTTTTTTGAGGATTTAGTGGCCAGTTCAGTGTTTGACAGGTTACCTAAGGAAACCCAGAAGCTCCTCAATAGCCTCATGTCCGCACTCGTAGAAACTGCAAGTGCTGGAGGGTTTATGGCCTCTGAGGGATCTACCCTTGAGGTCATAAGCATAGAGGTGCCCACAGCAGTGCCAAAATTGCCAAGGTCGCATAAGTCGATGCCTATGCCGACACGAGAGGTTCCAAAAACAAAGAAAGATAAACAGAAGTAGACCCTTCTGGTGTGTGAGTCACTGAGAAAACATCAAAGAAAAGAGAAGCCCACCGCACAAGAAGAAAGGAAAGGCTATAGACCTAGAGGTCGTAGATGAGGGCACAAAAGACATTGACATTGAGGGAATAGACCCTATCTCAAAGCTTCCAGAATATATCCCTCTGTGTTGGGCTAAGGTGAAGGTCCCGAAGGACCCAGATGAGGGAAAATTTTTGCTTGATACAACCTTGCTTCTAGAACATATCATGTTTGAAGGTCCGCACTTGGCGCGCATCCCACATTTGAAGTTAGAGGATTGGGACTTGGCCAATACTGAGCGGTTCCCCCACCTGGTGACCGATACTTTTATGAAGCACGTGTTTTATGAAGAGTCTAGTGTGACTACGCTAGCACTGATGAAGTGGATTTGGGGGGTGAAAAAGGCAGGATAGTTGAATCTGCACTGGGTGCCACATTACAACCGCACTCCCATAAATTTGATTGTTATCAAACAACTGTTGTGCCTGGTTCACGACGGATGCCTATGGTTGGAAGAGTCGATCCCTATAACTGACATGTTGATCCATAGGATCACCTTATTGCCATATTAAGGGCTGAATCTAGCCAAGGCATTTGGAAGAAAGGTGGGCAAGTGCGACCTCGCCGAAAGGATGAAGGACAAGTTTAAGCTTGTTAAGAAGCCACGCGAATATTCAATTTTGAGTATTACGGAGCCCACAGTGAAGGTAGCCAACTAGATCTTGGCTAGCAAGGTGATGAGGAAGTGTCGCGTAGATGAGGTGCCAACACCAGTTGTTTCATTAGCGGCCCAGTGAGTGGAGGCTGTATAATTCAACTGGGCGTGCTACCTGTGTAGTGAGTTCTTCATGAACTACAAGGAGGCACAAGACCAAAGAAAGACATTTCACTACGCATGGTTGTTACTATCGATTGTGTTGGTCACATGGGCATTTCCAGAGGATAGCCAATTTCCTCTAAGCATGAAAGATCTACCAGAAGTAGTAAAGTTTTCTCGCTATGGGAAACGAAGGATGTTTCCCGAGTCCGGGAGAGTAAAATATTTTGGGTGCTGATGGAGGCAAGCATCCACGCAGCCATCAATCATAAGCCACAACTATCACCAACTGTCTTTGAGCAGTTGACAGGAATGTGAAGTTCAAAGTGGACTTCCATTGTATCTCCATCTGGGTGCGAAAGGACCCAGAACATAAGCGGTATGATCTATCATACCTCATGACAGATGATGCCATTTCATCGGTCCTCGATCGTTGGCCAACTGATTAGCGCACAACATTGGATTTGTCTGTCAAGTCTAGTAAGTCCGTGGGAAAGCAAAAGAAGGAAGAGGACCGGTCAAAAATTCAGCAATTGGCTGAAAAGTGGAAGAAGGCGGCTGAGGAAAAATCTCGAGCAAAAGTGGAGTGTGCCATGAAGGAATAGGAGGAAGATCGTGACTCTAACAGAAGTCAGAAATATCCTTCACCACAGATAGAGGAAGAAGAGTGATCAAAGCAGGGTGGTGTAGATCTAGAAACTACCTTCCGGGTGAAGCGGAATAGGGAGCAGGAGAAGGAAGGGTCATGCAAAAATACCAAGGCCGTTAAGTCATCCTTAGACCCGATCACCTTGACAAAGGGAAACTTAGATGACATTGGGGATAAGGTAAGGGACGCGAGCACAGAACTACTACAACAGTTTGAGAAGCAGCAAAAGCAAGCTTTGGTCACCATACAGACTGGTCTGTGCGAGCTGTAGATCCAAACTACTCGACTGTAGGTAGTTGTAGGGCAGAGAAACGCAGTGTCGACCAGTTTAGTGCCAGGAACAACTGAAGCAGCAGAGATGGCTTTCTCTTTGGATCCTAGGGCTGTCATGCTGCCTGATTGAGCCTTAACCATGGAGACAGATGCTGACAAGGCTACTTTAAAGAACATTGGTCTCAACTTGGCCATGCTCCCAAGAGAATTCCTTCACACGCTGCAAGTAGGTGTGATCGCAGAACTTAGGGCCTGACTGTAGAGCACACTGAGCATGATCAACAAGTAGAAGGTTAACAACAAACAGATGTTCGTTGAGAAATCGGCTGTGATAGACACATGGAAGAAGGTTCAGGAGAAGAATGAGTGCACCACAGCAGTAGTAGCAGAAGCATGCAGAACTGTTTCGTAACTGCAGATCCTAGAAGAGGCACCTTTGGAGGCCAAGACTCGGAAGTTGGCTGTAGATGTGCACGATGCTACGACCGAAATTGTCACACCCCCAGGCTGGCAGTAGTCTTTCAACCGCTCATGGCGAGGTGCGGCACCACCGAACACTTTCTTTTCACCAATACTTATGTTCATGGACTACACCTAACCATTAGTCTACTTACTTTGTGTTTCGCAACCAAGTAATTATTATGTTTCCTTTATACCAATGAACACCCATACACATTCATTATCATCAGCAATTATACAAGAGAACACAATTGCACAGTATAAAGGGATGGGCAACTCCTTAAACAATGCGTCTACCCGAATAATATATTATACAGTCTTTCAATGTTACAAAGCTTTACAAGTATACTTGGAAACTCCAATTTTCATACTTAGCCAATTTTACAACTTCACCACACGTCCGTGTGATAACCAAGATCCTTTTCCCAAGTCAGGCGAGCACGCCCTCACACGAGCTGCCTTCTGCACTTCACAACTGAACCTTGTTCTTCTTGCATGATGGGCAGGTGACCTCACCTGAGTCACCCGTGCACACCTTCGCACAATCGGCGGGCGACCTCACCCAAGAACGCATTTGAATGATGGGCAGGCACACCCTCACACGAGTCGCCACTTGTGCTCGATAACTAGAGCCTTCACTCGAGTTCCACCACACTGTTTTCTTCTACACGATGGGTGGACACTCACCTGAGCTACCCAAGAACCCGTGCCAAGTCTTGGCACCTTCACCCACGCCCTCACCCAAGATACAAACTCGTGCTATCGTGTGCCTTGCCCAAGAGTGGGCGCATCTATTTCCTATGCCTTCTTCGCAATCTACACCTCGCACTCCTCTTCCTTTGCATCACCAAAGGAGCTCGTTTGAATTTCTTGAGTTCGAATGATGAACAAATGCTTCCATCCATCGTTGTATTTATATGGTGCATTGTGCAAGTCATGCTACCCAAGTTGGCTTGCCAACGCCCTCACACATCGTTTGAACACTTGTCTTTGTGTTGGTTGGCCAACACTTCTACGCACCATCCACTACAATGTATGAGGTCGGCCCATGGGTGCGTGCCATTGCTCCCATGCCTTATAAACATGACTCACCCTTCCTTGTGCACATTTCGCATATGTCCGTCGCACATAAGTCAAGAGATTGCACTTCTCATATTTTCCTTTTTTCAAGTTGCTCATTTCATCAATAATCCTTTGTCGCACATCGGGTGGACGTGCTAAGGAACCGCAGTTCCTTACATCCTCCTCCACCTGAAATCATTGTCGTCCTCAACAACATACCATCCTAGTAGCCATCCACCAAGATCAACATCAACAACTGTCTCCTCCTTGGTCCATGATATCAACTTCTCCACATACTGCAAACATCCCTGCAACATATGTAGAACTCCCATCTCCATCATGTGTCGTCCCATCCTGTGAACTGTCCTTCTTTCCTGCCTGATGCCAACATCTCTCCATCGAACACCACCTCAGTTCAACCTGATGTCAACATACCTCTGTACACTTCCAGACCCCATGTTTGAACTAGTTGGGTAGCTAATCCAACTGTCACGCTCAAGCCATGAGAGTGAACATCCTTATGCCTTCACCAGTCTATCTCGGATTCTGCCACATCCTGGACTCACCAACAATCTCACCCATGCTCAGGTCCATGGAAACTCCATCTCATCTACAACATGTCATGATGCTTGATTCCAAACCATCCCTACACCATCTGCCATACCTGCTCAACCTGCTTAAGGACTCACTGCCATGAGCAACTAACAATGAGCCCCATCTTCTATGTCGTCTAAGAAGATGTGGAGAGGGTAGAGCCTGAAGGCTCTCCCTCACTAATCATCTCAATCCATCTGTTAGGATTCTCTATCTCCATCCTCTATAGATAAGTGACTCGATCCTCCTCTCGGACATTTGGCCTCACATATGCCTCATCATCATCATCATCCTCCTCAACCACTTCTAGCCTTCTTGACAAATCCAAGAAACTATCAGAAAGTGTCCTAATGACCAATGACTGCTCAGTAAGCCTTGTCGCAACCATAGACAACCGCTTACTCATGTCTTCCATTTTCTTCTCATCCTCCATTTACATTACTGCCAACTTACAATCATGCTTTGTCACACCAATGGGTACATATCCCCTTCCATCGTAAATGTACGACCTCTTCAAATGTGGAACAATCATAGCATCAAATTGTTTCAAGAATTCCATTCCTAGCATAGCTTCATAGTCATCAATCCACACTATAGTGAAGTCGACTTTCCCTGTCCACTCACCTAGTGTTCTGTCCACTCTTTCAGCTACACCAAGAACACAATCAGGAGGAGAATTCACTGTCTTCATTTGTGCCTTCACCAATACAAATTTTAGCCCAATCCTTCTCGCAGTATCTTCACTCATGAAGTTGTGAGTAGCCCCACTATCCACCATAGTGAGTATATCAGCACTCCCAATCTTCATCTGAACATACTCCAAACTGTTCCTCTCAGGATCCCTCTGAGAGACCACCTTTGTAGCAGTAGCACCACCAAGTATCTGCATCATCCCCACAAAAGCTTCTTCATTATTCGTATTAGATTGTGCAATAGCAACCACTTTCAGTCTAGAAGGGCAATTCTTCACCATATGTGGTTCAGCACATATCCAACACTTCAAGGCTTTCTTCGTCTTCGACTTATCATCTGATTTCAAAGCATCATCCTTCTTTTTTTCTTTCTGCTTATCAGACTTCTTCTTCCTATCATCAGAAGTCTCATCATAATGCTCCACCAACCTGTCCACAGCAGCAAAAGCTTCCTCAAGTGTTTTAATCTTCTGCCTCTTCACTTCATTGCACGCCCAAGGCTTTAATCCAATAATGAAGTTGAATACCTTGTCCCTCTCCACCATGTCAGGAAGTTCCAGAACCACACTTGCAAACTCTCGTTGATATGTCTGAAGGTTCCATGTCTGCTTTATGAACTTAATCTTCATCCTTGCTTCCCACGTTTCATCTTGAGGACTGAAATGGGTTTGTAAAGCTTTCTTCATCTCATCCCACGAAGTTATGTCACTAGCACTACCATTGGCAATCTGATCCATCCTCCTTTGCCACCACATCTTAGCATCCTTTGTCAAGAAATAAGCAACTACCTTCACCTTCGTCTCATCATCAGATAGACCCAATTGTTCCAAGTATTGCTCCATGTCTCGTAGAAAGTTGCCAAGAGTTTTCACACTCCTTGTACCATCATAAGACTCCGGTTCCTTGACTTTCACATGAGGCACTCCTCCACCTGAGTTATGCCTCACAGGCCTTCTTCAACATCGCGATCTCATCTCTGGCTTCATCAAGAGATTTCTGCAAGTTCACAATCTCTGCCAAGCCTCGATCTCTTGCTTCTTCAATCTCCTTGACCCTTACTTCAAGTTGTGTACACATAAGATTAGTGTACTCGTGTTGAGTCCAGAGTTCATCGAGCTCTTCCCTCATCTTCGAATTGGCCTCTTGATATTTCTCGACCAAGTCCATCTTCTTAGTCCAGTAAGCCTCTAAGTCTTCCATCCTTTCCAACACCTTTCCAATTAATGCCATAGTAGCATCCTTCGCACCATGACTAGACCCAACCTAAGATTCACCTGTCATTGCTAACAGTTTCCTTCTTTGCGATCTAGTTTCAACCATCCAACAGCTTCACCAAGTTGCCTGCAACCTTGAACCAACCCTTGTTCCACTTGTATGTGAAACAACTTCCTTCACCTGCAAGCACCTGCTTCACTGTCACCAACTTCCAAGCTTCAACCAGCTTCCTGCAAGACTCCTCCAAGTCTTCAGACTAGCTCTGATACCACCTATCATGCCCCCAAGCTGGCGGTAGTCTTTCAACCGCTCATGGCGAGGTCCGGCACCATCGAACACTTTCTTTTCACCAATACTTATGTTCATGGACTACGCATAACCATTAGTCTACTTAGTTTGTGTTTCACAACCAAGTAATTATTATGTTTCCTTTATACCATTGAACACCCATACACATCCATTATCATCAGCAATTATATAAGAGAACACAATTGCACAGTATAAAGGGAGGGGCAACTCCCTGAACAATGAGTCTGCCCAAATAATATATTATACAGTATTTCAATGTTACAAAGCTTTACAAGTATACTTGGAAACACCAAGTTTCATACTTAGCCAATTTTACAACTTCACCACACCTTTGTGTGATAACCTAGATCCTTTGCCCAAGTCAGGCAGGCGTGCCCTCACACGAGCTGCCTTTCGCACTTCACAACCAAACCTTGTTCTTCTTGCACGATGGGCGGGTGACCTCACCCGAGTCACCCATGCACACCTTCGCACAACCGGCGAGTGACCTCACCCAAGAACGCCTTTAAGCGATGGGCGGGCATGCCCTCACATGAGTCGCCACCTGCGCCCAACAACCAGCACCTTCACCCAAGTTCCACCGCGCTATTTGCTTCTACACGGCGGGCGGGCACTCACCCGAGCCACCCAAGAACCTGTGCCAAGTCTCGGTGCCTTCACCCATGCCCTCACCCAAGATATGAACTCGTGTTGTCGTGTGCCTTGCCCAAGAGCGGGCGCATCTATTTCCTACGCCTTCTTTGCAATCTACGCCTCGCACTACTCTTCCCTTGCATCACCAAAGGAGCTCGTTCAAATTGCTTGAGTTCAAATGATGAACAAATGCTTCCATCCATCGTTGTATTTATATGGTGTGTTGGGCAAGTCGTGTTACCCAAGCTGACTTGCTAATGCCCTCACACATCGTTTGAACACTTGTCTTTGTGTTGGTCGGCCAACACTTCTATGCACCATCCACTACAATGTATGAGGTGCGTGCCAATGCTCCCACACCTTATAAACATGACTCGCCCTTTCTTCCTTGTGTGCATTTTTCATATGTCTGTTGTACATAATTCAAGAGCTCGCACTTCGCATATTTTCCTTCATTCAAGCTGCTCATTTGATCAATAAGCCTTCATCACACATCAAGTGGGCGTGCTAAGGAACCGTAGGTGCTTACAGAAATGGCCAAGGTTCAGTTTCAACTGAACCTTAATGTTACAAAGCTTGAGTTGAGGGCATAACCCTCAACTCCACCAGAGGTCAAAGAACAATGCGAGGCAATTGTTAAGGATGTAGTCATTGCAGTAGATGCCACGGTGGCAGAATGCACTGCGCTCTTCAAGAAATCGCTTGAGGTACTCACGAGTCTGTAGGAAGATCCTAACCTATAGAGGTTAAATACAAAGCCAAGGGAATTGTAGTAGCAGTACGACGAAGCCAGAGCGACAATGCGCACCATCACTATCACTCAGAGCTTGGCAAAGCTGTAAGAAGCAAAGCACCTGAAAGAGCAGGTGGAAGCAGCGCGGTGAAAAGAGGCAGTCCTTAAGGCCAAATTGGGGCCTTGGCTAGATTAGGCTTATGTGCTCTCCACCACCATTGGGGAGAATTTGGCCAGCCTGCAGACAGCACAACAGAATATCCAGGCAAATAGCATAGGACCAGTAATGGAGCAGCTAGTGGAGAAAGTCAAGCAGGCAGCACGCAGTGTACAGCTGAATTTGCAGTGGTGCAAGTGGATTTGGGAGGTCTTCACATTAAGATCTCTGCACTAGTAGAGTGACTCGGGGTGAGTCACCATATTTGTGTTGGGGACCTGGTTGGATAGAGCCCCCTAGGGCCAATTTTGGGGTTAAAAGCCCAAGTTTTGGGGCAGAAAGACCAAGTTTTTGTATGTTAAGTGTAAAGTCTCCGCAATTTGTGGTCACAGAGTGTGTAGATGTAAAGTATCGTAAATGGCTTTGTCCCTTCTTTTATGTAAGTTGTGTCGGCTTTAGAAGATCTACCCATGGTTCGCAGACCATGGGATTGTATAAAAAGGAGAGTCTTAGAAGAGTCTAAGGGAGTTCTAAGTTCATTCATGATGAATATAAATGTAATGGTTCATTAGCAAAAAGAACAAAGAATATTAGAGTAGAAGAAAGGCTCTACAGTTGTGTGCACAGAGGCCTAGGGTAGAAGTCCGTAGCTGAGTGCGCGGACTCTGGAAATATCTATGTTTGATCTATTTACTTCTGTTACCAATGAATGCGATTATGTTATGCTGAATAATGGGTTTATGATTTAATGCTACATTGATGAGTGAATCTGTATGTTTGGCATTGCTATCTAAACGCAAGTAATAATATATGTTTACACGAAGAACATATTAATGCATGTTGAATTTATCAGATACTTAAGTTGATCTGGGTAAATACGGAGGTAAGGGTAATTACAAAGGCACATAAGTGGTTGATTCACCTATTTAGGGTCCTCAAACGACAGGCATAGACCTTCAAGAAGGTCTAAGGGTTGAATAAGGGAAATATATCAATAAGCCCTAAAATTCGTATTTATCTGCACGAAGGAAGAGTTAGGGCATAAAATGACATCACTACCATCTCTAGGTGCGAAAACTTGGCTCCAGCATCCCCCCATACCGCTTTGGGTGAGACTTCAGTCCGCACTCCGTGGATTGATGCCGAAAGGGCCATTAGTGTAGGGATTTGTTTGGCTAAAGTAACATTGAACCTAGGTCAAGGCCCACTAAGCCAACACCTCCCATGGTACATCCTTTCACATAATTCCCAAAAGTACATCCCTTACAGACAGCATGTTGGTCAAGGGTGCCTTTCAAGAGATCGGTGATAATTTGTTGCGTGATATTCAAGGCCCCATGGTGTAAGTGTCCATGCACCTCTGCTAGAGTTCTCCAACATATCGACTTTTCACCTTCTCTACCTTGCTACTAAGTGCAACACAAGATTCCACCTCAAATTTGTACAAGTTCTTCACATGAACACTAATTTGTTTCACTTCCCGGTACCCACATGTATCATAAAGGATATCCCTTTACTAAAGACAACATCGTAGCCTCTATCCTCCAATACTTCCATATATATCAATTTCTTCCTCAACCTAAGCATGTACATAACATCTTTTAGACAAAGATGGGAGCCTGAATCCCTCTTGAAGGTTATAGTTCTTGTTCCTTTGGCACTGTATTACCCATCATCCCCAAGTTCTATATGCATCTCAATATCTTCTCCTCCAAGGTACTGAAGAATTCTTTTGGTCCTGTCATATGGAGCGAGGCACCTGAATCAAGGTACCACACACTCCCCATCACAATGCTTTTCATGCATGTGATCAAGGTGAAGTCTAATTTGAATTGCAAAGCAATTTCTTCACCTCCCGCTCCTCCAGAAGCCTTCTTGTTATACTTCTTATGCAGACACTTTGTTGCATAGTGCCTGAGCTTGTGTGTTGGGTGTGGAGCCTGATTATCTTCTATATTCAAAAGTACCGCCACATTGGACCCCAGTTCAAAATGGGGGCGGCAATGTCGCCCGTAAAATATTCACTGCAAGGGGGGTCCAGGGGGGGGCGGTTGCGACCTTTGGGAGCCCCCCCCTTGGCGGGGGCTTTCGGGGGCAGCGCCCCCGAAGCTAAAAATAGCTGTAAAATTGCCTTGTAAAAGGATATTAATTTCTAGTCAATCTGGGCCGTTCATTAGGCAGATGATCTGACGGTAGAACTTATGTTTAGTTTAGGGTTTTTTTTCCTAGAAGGAAACCCTCTCTTTGTAGAGGGTATTGTATTTGAGGCTGTGAAGATAGATGTGTATTTTTGTTGTGAGCGAGAGAACAGAGAGGTGAGACTGTGAGCGAAGACATAGGATATTACAGCGAATTTGTTGTAGTGTGTGTCTCTTCATTTTGCTGGATAATAGAAAGGAAGGACTGGCTATTCGGGGTGGATGTAGCCCAAACTGGGTGAACCACGTATATCTGTGTCTCTCTTGTTTTGTGCGTTTTCTGTGTTTATATTTCTGCAATATTTTATGTGTTCCATTGCTCCATAATATTTAATATTCTAACATTGTGGAAGTGAAAACATTTTATGTTGTTGAAGTACTTCTTTCCATTGTTCTAGATGGACTCAGACCTGCTTTGTAACTTCTCTCCCTTAGATTTCTTTCCCTTCCCAACCAAGGAAAAATTATCTTCCTCCTCAGCTTTGTATGGAACTCCATCTTTGGTGTTCCTTAAAATTTCCTAATGCACCAAATCTATCCAAAGTCTCTCCCAATATGAAAATTTTTCCCTTCCATTCATATATTCCTAGTAGCTATGCCAGGTCTTAGCAAGGCCTAGTAGAGTTAGGCTCACTAACTCGGAATATGGTACAGTTTCTCTAGCTCACCAAAATTCATCTTGAACCCGAGTTGACCTGAAGAGGTAGTGCGGAATATTTTCGTTGTTCTACATTCTAATATTTATGAGTTTCTCCTTCACTACCAATTTCCTGGCATCACTACTATTCTTGAACAATTCAGTGAGGGCCTTCCTTGGAGTTTCTTTTCCATGTAAATTCAAGACTACATGGTCACTCACACCCTCCAAGATGATCCTCTTGGCCTTTTTTGTATCCTTCTTCCACTGAGTTGATGCTTGAACATTTGCAATTGTTGGCTTCACAATATTTGACTAAGTATATTCCCAGACCCCATTGTCATCTAGGATTGCTTCCGTGTTTTCCTTCTAAGCATAAAATTTAGAGGTACCCTCCAGGGCATATTCCAATCTCAGCTTGATAGAAGACATCTTCTTGCCTCTTTCACTGAATCTGCAAATCCAAAGATATTTTGATTGCTTTCTAGTGTGATTTCTGCTTTGATACCATGTAGATTTTTAATGGAGATTTCTACTACTAATGTATTCAAACTGAAAACAAGATATTACAACCTTCCTCTAAAATACTTCAGAAAGAAATCAAATATCTAAAAGAACATGCATATACATTCTTACATCAAAACTATAAGAACACAATCATTTGCTTGGGAACCCAACTGGGAAAAACTCCTTTTCTTCTTTTCATTAATTAGATGAGACTAAGAAACTATTAAAATTTCTTGCTTCAAGTATGAATCACACCCTGCACTTGTAAACATGTTCTCCTCATGGTTGTCCTTTTTTTCCAACACTTAGCCAATTCTAAGCCCCAACTTGCTCCTATTTCCTTGCATAATTCAGGTTAAATTGAGCTCCTAAATAATAGGTATTTCCTCATTTCCTTGTGCAATTCCTAAGGAATTTCTCACCTGCTTAATTATCCAGCATGCACACTCAACTAGTATACAATTAATCATTACAATGTTCCTTTGACCTCCACTCCAGTCAGGAAATTCAAATCTCATGCATTCATAAGCTATATTTTGACTAGTTAACTGGTAGATCATTGAGTTAAACTACTTAACAAACCTCTAAATGACTCAACTGAAGACTTGATCTTAGTTAACTAATATCAACTATACATAATTGACTTAGATTGCTAATTATTAGCAATCAGTGCATGCACAAATCTACTTCTAGCCTCTAACTCGAATTAACTAAGCTAAATGCGTGACAAGGCCATGTCCCTCAAGGTAAATACATCCAAGTCATCTGCTAATGTGGAAATTCGATTAAACTCAATTTAACTAAGGAAAAAGAGAAATATATCTTTCTTGCTACACTTTCTATCAAATGATGCTAGGATATTGGTCTTCTTCTTCTTCTTGCTTTGAATGTTGTTTAAAAAAGTAAAATGTAAGTTCTTATAGCAAAGCTACTTAATCAAAGGATTTTAGGCGAACCATTTAGAGACTCCCTAGAGATAGGCATAAAGGCTCATTGTTAAAGAAGATAACTATGGGATCCTCTATCTACTACATGCAAAGTAGATAAGAAAGTTATCATTGAAATTGGAAATTGTGGACCATTGAAAAGTTATTATTGAAACTGGAAATTGTGGACTATTGGCTGGTAAAAACTTAGCCATTTATACTCAATTTGAGCATGCCCATTATTTATTTTTCCATCTCATCCAAAATAATACCCAATTCATGATAGGAGGGCCCAAATTAAAGGATTATAAAATGGCCACTTTCAATAGTGAAGAGTGCACAACATCTTGTGATAGGCTGTTGATCAATGAGATTTTGATGTAACAGTTGATACAATGATGGTACATGCATTATTATGACAATTAATGGGTTTAAGGTCATCACAAACATTGAAATGTTTCCATAAGTAGTTTCCAAGTAGTAACAATGTCACAAGAATAAGTTGGTTAATGGAGGACTAGTTCATGACACCTTGATGATTTTATCTTATGTTGTAGATAAACTCCTTTGCATGCTTATAAGGTTAAAAGAGAAAAAAACAAATGAAATAAATGCCACATATATTTTTAAAGGCGATCAATGATGATTACCAACAACTTATGAACTACTAAAATTTTCAAGTGTGTGGAACTTCAGGAATGTTCTTTTTTTTTCTTTTCCTTTTTTGTATCTAGAGGAATCGACAATTGGGCTAGGATCATACTCACATCACAGAAGGTCAATTCCAACTGTTACCACTATGCCTCTATTTGAACCCTTATGTGTCCCAACACATGGACCACGTGACCAAGCAAGGGGATTTGAACCTCAAACCACATAATTCACAAACATTTCATATCGCGATGATTGCCAATTGAGTTGCTCATGTCAATGACAAGTTTTCTTTTCCATTCATGATTTTTGAATGCTTAATATTATAACATATATCCTCCATCTAATACACAAAACCTTCGCATGAAGTAGACATAGAATTTTGATAATGATCTAAAATGATGCAATGTAGGATGCCTGGATGAAGATGAGTATTAACAACCGATATGAGAAGAATGTGTAGTAAACTATGTAACTCCAAAAATTTCCAAAGTTGTAAGGAGAAAAGTTAAAAAATTATGTTTCTAAGGACCTTCATTCAAGGGGGTTGGTTGGATGAACTTCCAAGAAATTTTGAAAGACATTATTTGAAATATCTTTTAAACTTCATATATAATGAGCTGCTAGAAATACTCCCATCTCCTACCCTTCTAGACATGGTAAAGGCATATGAGGAAGTTGACTAGGAATAATGGCAAGAGATGGATTTTAGAGAATTTTCTATTAAATAAA
This sequence comes from Pinus taeda, assembly GCA_000404065.3. Taxonomy (NCBI): domain Eukaryota; kingdom Viridiplantae; phylum Streptophyta; class Pinopsida; order Pinales; family Pinaceae; genus Pinus; species Pinus taeda. The sequence goes on along the minus strand of APFE031487999.1, from coordinate 133,745 downwards.
GACTTTAGAGAAGATGGTTATTTATGAAGTCTCAATCAATCATCTTAAAAGATTAATGTTATAGATTCACTTCTCATATTTATGTAATCAATATTTTGGTACTTTATTCCCAAGTACAAGATTCAATGTTGGTCTATATAATGCAAGTTGAATGACATTCATGCCATGGTTCATGTAACCATCAAGATGTGCAATGTAGCATCACTGATGAAATTGTTAATCCCTTTAATATATGGATTCATTTCTTCCTTAAGAAACGTTTCAATTACAACGGATGCTACAAAGTGTTTTATGGAGACATTAAAAATGGAAATGGATAAAGTTGACCTTGAGTTTGTTGTAGTGCAAAATGAAATTTTAGAAATCCACCACAGTCAAGGAATATTCTTGAGCTATAATGTTCATATTAACGAACTATGAATGGACAAATGTGGGATCAATCTCTCATTGGATATACTAATAACCTTTGCATTGATGAATGAGTTCTTTCATTATTTGGAAAAAGTCCCCATGATAATTTTTCACTACGTAAAAGGAGGAGGTGTAAAGTGTATATCATCGAACCCTGCAATAAAAGGGAATCATTAATGAGTCTATCTATAGCAAAGTTTCACTTTTTCATTTATTGGATCACTATGTTAAATGACACTTTGTGCCTTTTATATATTACAATATGGATAAATGAATACAAGGTGGAGGAATATTAATTTATACATTGAGCCAATGTCACTTTTCCATTTATTGGATCACTATGTTAAATGAGACTTTGCGCCTCAAATATTAAAATATGGATAAATTAATACATGGTGTAGGAATATTGGTTTATACATTCAAATTTATCCACCAAGTCTATTGTCACATTTCCATGTATTGGATCTGTCAATATGTTATAGAGACATTACACTCAAAGATATTAGAATATGGATAAATGAATACAAAGGGGATGAATATTGATTTGTAAATTCAAATTTATCCACAAAATTTAATGTCAAAAATTATTAAGGCCATTTGAAATGTTTAGAAAGGTGATATGCAATTCATAAAATTGTTTCAGTCTTGTCAAACACGTCTAATTTCTTATACGTGTGCAACTGAGATTGTGTTAGAGGCAACGCAAAAAATAAATTGAATTTGTTTTTTTAAAACCATGGTGAATCAGTAACTTTTTGGACTAATCTAGGAGAGGTCTAGGATAAACCCTTGTCACTGCCTTATAACACCAAGAGTATATTGAACAATCTGCAAGCAAAATATACGAAATCTTATGATTTAGAAAAATCCAAAACTCTTAGAAATAAAGAATCTACTCCTTGGACTTAGATCATAATAAGCCATATACTCAATAATATTTTAATCACAATCGCGTTGTTCACAGTGCAAAACTTACTGTTAAACAACATTTTGTTGGTAGTCGTCGATCGAGGAAATTTTGGGCACTTAGATTCATCGAGCATAAAGGGCAATACAGAGAGCTAACCACAATGTGCTCGTTATACTTTAAAGCTAAGTTTTGATGATAATCTCTTCTTTTCATCTTCAAGATTAGTGTTTCTTCGCAAATCATGTTTATAGAAGTGGTAGGAAAAAAAAAGTCACTTCTTAACACGCTTTAATGATGCACAATACATCATAGGTTTAACAAATGATATATTGGTAGGAAAATGTGGATTCAATAATAAAAGAGAGTTAGGAAGTTTTGTCGCTGAGAGGAAGAAACAACCATGAATTTATTTATTACTACTATTAGTAATAAGTGATACCCTACGATTTCATGATCTTGAATCGAACTTTCAGTTTCATTTAGTAGGAGAGAAGAATGAGCTCTGCAACTAGGGTTCTGGTGACTTTCTGAGATGGCGCAGACAGACTCGATTCAGCATTCACCGAGGGTCTGACTTCCTGGTTTCGACAGAGTACCACAGGCATAACAACAGAGAACGTGGATTCCCCCCAGGGGGGGGCCTCAAAGCCCTCCCCAATGTCCAATATCGCGCCACCAGGGCAAACGGGGTCTTTAGTCTTTGGGTCAGTCCGTGAAGAAGCAAATAAAAGTGAGATCCCGTAGAAGAATAAGCCCAATGCATCTGCCAGTCAGTCAGACAAGAGCAGTGAAACACCAGAAAGAAAACACAAGCCAGAGGAAATGCCCAAGGTCACCTCGAAAACATGCAAACCAATAGCAGCTAAAAGGCCTAAGATAGAACTTCCCAATCAGAAGATCAATGAACGAATCCAATACATGTGGGAAATTTATAAGATTCTGGCCGACAAAAAAATCCCTGTATGGCCGGATCGCTGCTAAATGGAAACCCAAGGGCCATGTCACATTGCAGCTAGGACCGAAAGGGTTCTTTACTGTGATCTTCTTATGCCTAGAAGACAAGTACAAAATCATGGACGAGGGGCCATAATTTTTCAATTCAGCAAGATTGTATCTAAGGGAATGGGTAGCAATTTAACCAGGACAAGGAAGACCTCAGTTGGGCACCAGTGTGGAACAGAATGTATTCGCTTCCAGAGGAATACTGGGATGAAGGTCTGCTCAAAGACATTGGAAATGGGCTAGGGGAATACATAAAAGCAGTGGAAGAGACGAAGCTTCGCAGATACACATCCTATGCCCGCATCTGTGTCTTCATGCACCTAGACAAAGCCCTGTCGGACTCGGTAAGTCTCTTTCATGATGTTTATGAATGGATTCAACCAGTGGATTATGAAAATGTACCTTTTCGCTACCGTAAATGTCATGCTCACGGGCATCTCTTTAGGGACTGTCCGCTAAATGCCAAAGCCATCGCCTCCAACCCCTCTGACATGCCGGCCCAAGATGGCTTCGCCAAAATTCCTAGCCGCAAACGAGTGCACAAAAAACCTTCTACTGGGAAAAAACCCCAGCAAGATCATGCTTCTTTCCCTTCTACGAGCAATAGTTTTGAAATTCTTGCTAAAGCCTCAGAAGAGTAACCCTTGAACTCAAAGCCCAGCTCCATGCCCATCTCCTCCTCTGCACTCCCTCCTCCCTCTGGTTCTTCCCCCGCATCACATTCCTCCAAGGGTGATAATGCAATCCCTAAGGAGAGCCAAAAGGGGCTTGATGGGAAAGTAAATGATATGGAAGTTGATGGCCCTCCAAACCAACCCCTGAGCTTAGATATAACTACAGTAGAAAATAGTCAGGTGCAATAGATGGATGAAGATCCAAAAAGTATTGATATGGAAGGGCTAGACATTCCTGAGCTTGAACTAGCATGTAGAAAGAAGGACTATGATAAAATCCCAGAGCTTCAACTCAACAAACTGGAAGTTGTCATTTCGAGGGCTTATCAGCAGAAACAGCTAGGCATCCAGCTAGGTAGTTATTGGGATGGTGGCCTCCCCACAAGAGATTCCAAAAAGAGGGGGAGAAGAATGGATCTCCAACGAACAATTGCAATAGGGAAAATCTTGGTGGACTCGGGCAGGTATGCAAAATTGATAAAGTACTACAAACCCTCTATCAGTAGTGAATCATGAAGCTTACTTCATGGAATTTAAGGGGGCTCAATAGCCCAGGGAAATTAAGAATAATAAAAAACATGATAAAGATGGAGAAGCCGCAAATATGCTTTCTTCAAGAAACAAAGTGTAATAACAACACTCTAGGAAGCATCCTTTCTAGAGCTTGGCCAAGCTGTCAATCGGTTGCAGTGGATGCCTCGGGCGCATCGGGTAGGCTAGCCATTGCTTGGAATACGCAAGCGCTAACTCTCTTCAACTTTCATGCATCTCACCACATTATTTAGGCCACCTTTCACATTATAGGCACCAACATCCATGGACACCTTACCAATGTTTACTTCTCGTAGGAAGCAGGGAACAAAATAGCTTTACTTAATACTATAGAAGCTCTAAACCTTAACAGAATGCATCCTCTTTGGATCATTGGAGGGGACTTCAACATGATCACTAAGCTGGAGGAAAAGCAAGGGGGGAGAATCAGGATGGAATAGGAAAATGGCCACTTCAAATATTTTATCCAAAACAATTCGCTAATTAACCTACAATTTTGTAATGGCACGCATACATGGAGCAACCGCAGAGCGGGGAAGCATCAAATCGCTTCCAAACTAGTCAGATTCCTCATATCTGATAACTCGGTTCATTTGGGAGGGGACATAGCGGCAACAATTCTCCCTCATTCCGACTGTGATCACTGGCCTATCTCCCTCCAGTTGCAAAGACCAGGCAACGCCACCAAACGGCCCTTCCACTTTGAAGAGTTCTGGCTCACCCACCCCTCACTCAAGGACTTCATCAGATCTACATGGAACACCTTCCTACCACCAGAGGGATCCAAAATGTTTCAGTTCCAACAGAAACTCAAGCATCTAAAATCCCAATTAAAGCCCTGGAATCAAGAAACATTTGGAAATATCTTTAAGGTGCAACAAGATCTAAACAAGGAAATGGCAGATCTCTAGCAACAAATAATTATAGGGGTACACACTGAAAGGACCTTGGAACAGGAGCAGTGCATTCACAATCAACTAGAGGAGAGGAGAAAGCAGGAGGAGATATTATGGAAGCAGAAATCCAGGATTAGATGGCTGAAAGAGGGAGAAAGGAACACTAAATTCTTCCACCGAACCACTGTTCAAAGAAGAATGCACAACAATATCTCTTTCATATAGAAGCAAGGAGGGGTAAGAGTGGAAAAGCATGCTGAAATCGAGGAGGAGTTTCTAAGGCATTTCAGGCAAGTTCATCAAGAGCCCCTCGCAGATAGACGACCTGCTATAGAAAAAATCACCCAAAATGTGCCAAAAAATTATCACTGAGGAACATAATGAGCTTCTTCTACGCCCTATCCTATCCTAGGAGGTGGATGTAGCTATGAACCAACTCAAGAAGGGCAAAGCCCCTCGCCCGGCTGGCTTCACTATGACCTTCTTCCACACCTTTCGGGAGCTGATAAAAGATGAGGTCTGGCAAGTGGTGGAGGAATCTAGAGATCTTCATTGGCTGTTACCTTCTCTCAACCCAACTTTCATTGTGCTCATTCCAAAAGAAGAAAAATCCAACACTCTGGATAAATTCCGCCCAATTGCTCTCTGCAACGTTATTTACAAAGTGATCTCTAAAGTCATTGCCAACAGGTTAAAGCCACTTCTGCCCCTGCTCATCTCGCCTGAACAATCCAGCTATGTGGAAGGGAGACAGATCTTGGATGGCATTATCCTCACGCATGAAATCATACACTCCCTTAAGCACTCCAAACAGGCAGGTATGATACTTAAGCTTGATCTTTCAAAAGCCTTTGATAAGATCAGTTGGACATACATTCAAAAAATGTTAAATTCTTTAGGATTCTCTCCTATGTGGGTTTGTTGGATAATGAGTCTTATCTCCTCATCCTTCTTCTCCATTCTTGTGAACGACAACCCCTCCTGTCCCTTCAGTCCCTCTAGAGGAATTCGGCAGGGTGACCCTCTCTCCCCATTGCTCTTTGTGTTAATGGCAGAAGGCCTAGGATGTCACATAAAACAGGCCCTCCTCACCCAGCAGCTCAAAGGTCTCTCCATTCACCACTCCCCAGCTATAACTCATCAGCAATTTGTTGATGACAACATGCTTTTTGGTTACTCGTCATTCCAGGAAGCCTCCCTCTTTAAATCCCTGCTCAATGACTTCTCTGAGGCTTCAAGAACCAGTATCAATAAAGCCAAATCGCAGATCTTTTTCTTCCATACTCCCCCTGTCGTGCAGCATGCCATATCTTAGATATTAGGTTTCCCCATAGACACTCTCCCTTCCAAGTATCTTGGAGCCCCCCTTATTGATTCGGCCATCAAGCACTCCTCTTGGCGCATCCTCATCGAGAAGCTTGAATCCCATCTCAACATATGGATGCACAAAACACTAAACATTGCAAGTCGTGTGGTGCTCATAAAAGTTGTGCTACAAGCAATGCCGCTTTATTTATTCTCTATCCTTGCAGTGCCTAAGTGGGTAATTAAAAGAATAAGGGATATACAACGTAACTTCCTCTAGGGAAATACAGCCACAAATCGCAAATGGGCTCTGGTAAAATGGACCACAGCCCGTATGCCTAAAGAAAAAGGTGGCATTGGCCTGAGGGATCCCAATCACAGCAATGCTATCATGTGCGCCAAAATCTAGTGGCAATGGCTCTCTTCCCCTGAAAAGCCTTGGACTACCCTTTGGACTGCTAAATATGCCAATCATAGACCTCAGGAGGAGCTCATCAGATTCACTCCCAATGCAAAAGGTTCACTCATATGGAATGCTCCCAAGCAACACTTCCTGTTGATTCAGCAACATAGTTTTTGGGAAGTAAGAAACGGTAGAACAACTTGATTCTGGATGGATGCCTGGAACCAATTGCCAAAGCTCAACAGCATTCTTAACCCGCTTCCAAGCTACATCAGGGAGGAACAGCAACAGGAAAAGATTTGGCAGCATTGGACTCAGGAGACAGTGCAAGGTTACAGACAATGGAAGCAAGGTGACAGGCTAATCAAGAATGCGGATCACCTTTTTATGAAGGATCCAGAAAGGGAGCTCCAAAAATGATGTATAAGACACTCTGAAGGCAGGGACATTCTACGATGGGGTTACAGGCCTAAAGGAACCTTTTCCACCTCAGAGGCCTACAAAATTATATGTACAGAACCTTCGCCCCCCAATCCCATTTCGGGTAGAATATGGGCTTTAGGCACCTGGCCCAAAGTCTCCCTTTTCCTCTGGTTGGTCGGGCATCAGAAAATTCTCACCTAGGATAAGCTAAGGCGAAGAAACTACCATGGCCCTTTTATCTGTGTCAATTGTAAATCGGAGGAGGAAACTCTCCAGCACCTTCTGGACTCATGCACCTTAGCCAATCATTTGTGGGAGAAGGCAAGCTTTAGATGTCAAAGAAGATGCAGAGTGACGGACGATATCACCAATTCCTTACGTCATTGGCAAAAGAATCCCTACAAAAGTGAAATTTTCAACCATTTATGGAGGATGATTCCCGGGCTCCTCCTCTGGGGCATCTGGAAAGAAAGGAACAAGTGCATATTCAAAGATCAAAGTTATCCATTAGAAATCGTCTAGAGCAAGTTATGTATGAATCTCAAAGAGACTCTAATGCTCCGCTCCTGGACTCAAGATGACCTTCCCTCTCTAGATAATGAGAAAGCCATCTGGGCTAACTGGAACATGCAACTCCCTCAGGAAACTCACAATAACGCCCCCTCAAAAAGCATCAACATAAAAAAGGATTCCTGGACAGCTCCTCCAAAGCACACCTTCAAGCTCAACTTTGATGGAGCTTCAAAGGGCAACCCTGGAAAAGCAGGTTTTGGCAGAATACTCAGAAATCACACAGGCTTGCCTCTACTAGTTTACTTTGGAAACATAGGATGGGACACCAATAACTCGGCTGAGTTGGAGGGTCTATGGCAAGGTCTCCTCCTCTCATGGAAACAAATTCCATCCCCTGGAGGTTGAAGGTGACTCCTTGATCCTTGTTAACATGGCCAAGAATCTCCTAAATGGATCTCATGCGAGGAAAATAGCCACTAGTTGGAGACTCGAGGCTAGATTGGAGGCCATAGAACAAGCACTTCTCAACAACAGGGCCATCATCTTCAATCATATTAAGAGGGAAGGCAACAAGGTTGCTGACCTCCTGGCCAATGTGGGTGTGGAAAATGAGCATACTCTAATCACAGGAACTCTAGACATAATATCAAAACATGATCAGGAACAGGAATGAAAACTTTTTGTCCAAAGAGATGTTGTCCCACCAAATGCGGGTGTCTAAGGCCGCTTTCATTGCGATGGGACTAGAGTGGGTTGTGAAGAGCCGCCACCTGCCAGCCCTGTACAGTGGAGCCGGATCCATGTGGAGGGAGGGTCACAAGCAGGTGGGTTTCACTTGGTTTAAAGGAATGTATGCTGGTGACATTAATACTCTGTTCACCTTCGCACGCGCTATCTTGTTTTGGCTCTCAGCTCCCATGAATGCCACAGTTATGGAGGGAGCATCTCGAGGCAGGGGAACGTGCATAATAATCAGACTCTGCCATGTGTTTCTTCTGTTGTCCCCTGTGTTGTGTTGGTTGGGCTCTAGCTCAGCTAGCTCGAAGCCTCTGTCTGATTCCCCGACTCCCGCTACTGCTTTGGGCTCCCGTCCGATAGTTTGTGTGTATGGTCTTAGTCATATCTCTCCGGTGGTCTGTTCTGTAATTGACAAAGGTGCTATCTATGTTGTCATGCCTCGGCTCTGCCAAAGAATGCTCAGCCGCAGAGGCACCTCTCGGGGTTCGCCTTCTCGCCCTTCTTCCAATGACGCTACTTCTAGTCAGCACCCTCGCACTCACAAGAGAAGAGGGAGAATTCTGAGGCCCGGTCAATTTCTTGAACCCAACACTCCAGGTTCCTTGTCCTCGCCTTCCTTCGGTTCTGCAATCTTCACATTCAACTGCTCCCTGAATCGTCCTCAGATCATTGCCCATGTATCTGTGCTTTTTCTCGAGGAAGCCCAAGAAGAGGGTGAATCCAGTGTTCTACGGGAGGACCAGGGAACAAATTCGATGCCAATTGCAGGTTCCTCGCGAGACATGGAAGCGCTGGCCAGCAACGTCAATGACACAATGATGGAGCCTGCGCCCCCGAGTTCGACTGCGAACGAGGAGGCCCAAGCTCAAGACCTGGTTGCTAGTGGATGGTGCAGGATCGTGGAGGAGACTCCTGAAGCTTAATCCAAGATATACAGCTTCTTTTCAGGCTATGTGGCCGAGTGGCGAGGGCTTTTTGTCAATACTAATAATTTTTTGTATATGTTGTTGTGTCGAGGTCAATCATGTGTGTTTTTTTGTAAAACTGGTAATGTCAGAAAGGCTAAATTGTGTTCCTTTGGATCCCCAGTGCGGGACTACAAAACTTGGTCTTGTCCAACCTCTATGTTTTGGACATTTTTCTATTTCATGCTACCTTTCCTTCTGGACAGCTAATTCTTTTTGCTCGTCATGTTGTAATTGTACACCTTTAATGTGAATAATAGAATAGTCTTATTTAGAAGAAAAAAAAATAAGTGATACCCTCCTCCAAAGTCAAGATTATTTAAATATTTACAATTACAATTATTTAAAGATTACAAATACAATTGAGTTATTAAATTGAGATTATTATTATCAGAATGTTTTCATGCACATAATTGACTTCATGTAAAGTTTTCCAAAACACTTTCTTTCTTATAAGGAATGTTAGAAGTTGGAATATCAAGTACGCTCCTTAAGGATGATATTCATTGTATCAAATCATCTCAAAAGGTTAGGGTTTCAGAGCTTATGTTTTTTTTTATTATGTTTTTAGATTTTATGTCAAAAACTAGCTTTACCTCTTATAATGGGATTGATGAAAAATGAGCATAACCAATGCATATACCTTCAAAGATAAGCTACCATCATTCCATTTAGTTTGAACTTCTTTGCAATATATTGTGGTGTTCTCATTATTTTATTTATATATAGAGTTTCGATTTCACTATTTTGGATGAAACCACGAACATGGTTTAAAATTTTTGGCAGGCACACGAGGTGTAATTCAGAGAAAATAAGCTTGATTGAGCATGTTTTAAGCGCTCGATCAAGCAATATTTTAGCCCTTGGTCGAACTATTTGAGGGCTTAAATATTACTCAATCAAGCTCTTTTAAATTATTGAAATTATCAAAAAAGGGCTTGATCGAGCTATAGAATTAATTGAGCTCTTTTGTATTGTTAAATTATCAATTAATATTTTGTTATTGGTGGGTGTTATTGATTAAAAAATATCAATCTAGCTACAACTTGATCTAGCTATAACTCGACCAAGCTCGTCATTGCTAGTGAAAATAAGGGCTTGATCAAGAGATTTTCTTTAACCTGATCACTGTAGAATTTCCTGCAAATTCTCTACAAATCTACCTCTGAGATCTATGTAGAAAATTTGACTGTAGATTAACTCGATAATGCAATATACCAAAGCAAAATACTATAATCTACTTCCACTATCAAACTTGTGGAAGCTTCAAGATCAAGCTGAATCAAAGATGAACACATATAACCATAAGAAGAAGAATCAATACACATGAAACATAGAAAATACTCAGGGGAAAGCCTCAGCTAAAAATCCTGCTATCTGTATTATCGTACAAGGTGGAAATACATCAAGATTACAAAAATCTTTAACTCTCATAGCTATCCATCTCTTAGTACAATCCTCCTGGATTTTCACAGGCAATCAAGGCTTCTCACAAACCTTCCCCTCTACCCTCCAAGCCTCCTATTTCCTTGCGCAGTTTGTGCTCCAGTTGTAACATTGAGTGGTACTAGTCTCACTCACTGCTCACACTCGCTATAAAACTACGCAATCCTCAAGGAACTTTGTTCCTTTTGCATGGATGAGTTTCCTTTATAGGAAAATTCCTCCAACTGATAGTACATTATCCCTATATTTAATCTCAACTAGGTATTTGTTTGAACTGACATGCATCAGTTATTTATGAGAGAATCCTTAGTTATCTGGAGTACACTAGTTTCATGCATGCATGCATTAACTGGCTGAACTCACAATTAGTTCCTCAAATTGTTTGGAACTAATTAACTAGACTTAACTAAGTTAATTGAGCTAACTAATTACAACTCAAAGGCAACTCACCCTTATCTCCTTAATTAAGGGATAACTTCCTTAATCTAAGGAATAATTGTTGCATGACTTCAAAAAGACTTCTAGCTTAAATTTATCCAACTAATTAATCCATTATGAATTAATTAATTATTTTCCAAGTAGTTGGTAAGACTAAATTTGAATTTTAATTCTCAATTTAAATTCAAGGACAAATTAAAATTGGAATATACTGGATTCTATTTTTAGCATTTATTGTTGCTATTTTCAACACTCCCTCTCAACAAGAAAGGAATTCAACTCGATCCCGATCTTGAACCTTGGAATGTTATGCATGCAACACTTCTCTCTAGTGTTGTTGCTCTAGCAACTCTAGAAACAAAAAGCATCCAACTTGAATCAGAATGATGCCTCTGTCATCAAAGTCTCTGACTACTATTACCTATGTTGACTGAAAACTCTGCAGCTTTGCTCTCTTCAGTATCTGATTGCTCTAGCCTCTGTCGCTTTGATCTCTGACTGCATCAATCCCACTGATTCCTTCTCTCATCATGTTGCATCGTGTTGACCACTGTTGCACTGCAACTTAGTTACTGAGAATTAAGTAACTGATCTCCCAACTGACTTCCCTGTTGGGCTAGAAACACCCTCTGATGATGAATCTCCCTCTGTCGTTGACAAGTGCTCCATGTCTGATCTCTGCGTTTTTGCAAAAACTCCCTACATCTCACACCGTTGCACACCTCTCTGTGTCATCCTGCACTGGTGCAACACTCCTGTGCCATTTGAATTATTGCATCCTACTAGCTCTACACTGTCTTGGGACTCCTGCACTATAGCTCTCTCTGCCGCTCCATCCGCATCCGTCTCTACCCACTAAGCCAGTAATGCTACTCCTTGTCAGGGCTCCGATAGTAAGTTCTAATCCAAGATTTTGGGTACCTCAAGGATCCTACCCCTATTTCAGCCTTCTTGGGACTATCACTTCACATCGCCCCACCTCACACCTAGAGGTATGGTTGCATGTGATCCCTCTGCCCACTTGGCTCAAAATTTCCCTTACTAGAAGTCTCTTCATGAATGGATGCCTCCACTCAGTCTCCTCTTGGCTTCTCCCATTGTGGCTCCTCCACAATTGTTTGAGACTTCTTCTGGGCCTGCATGTTGAGCGGTAATTTACTCTCCCTCTCAACCACCAAATCTCTAACATTTGCCTTTCTCCTCAAGGCTTTTCATGCATCTTTAACCTCAAGAGCATACAGGTTCTTGACTTGT